>JAQFXM010000156.1:0-66719 GCA_034693345.1 Entomobrya multifasciata
AATTAAACTGACAATTACACTATCTTGCGTATTCAATCCAACACTACACTCAGCAACCATACTTTCCGGAAAAACGTCCTCCATTTTTAATTTCCAGTATTTAATGTTTTTAAACTATAATTTTTTTTTAAAAACTCGTGTCATTTGAACAAAACAGCACAGTGAATATTTTTCCAAGACAACGCAACGCTTTTAGACTAGAAAGAAAGCAATGACCACTAAACGAAGCCGGAGAAGCCACTAAATAGATTATGAAGAGGCCAGTTCTTAGCGCGCTGCTCACTGGGGCAAAATGGTAACCCATATGGTTCATGGTATGATGTGAAATATAAATTTGATTCTGGTTGACTGCCAATAGCTGCTGATTATGAAATGACATGAAGGTTTGGTTACTGGCGGTGGGAATGAACGTGTAATTTCTAATTGCACCTTTGCAAAACTCCAGCTCCAAACTCGTCCAAGGAATCCCTCGGGTTCCGAAAAATTTATGTTGTAATTTATCCGGCGTCGTAGAATAAGAAATTCCCTGTTAGTTTCCTGTGGGCGTGTGGTACACTTCCCGAACATGTTCCGTGCTAACCTGCTCCTCTGTTGAAACGACAGGGTTTTAGCCATCTGCAATGTATAAAATTTAATTATAGTTATTGATAGTACGTAGTGTAATTAATACATTTAAAAAATTGAATTTTATTTGTTCGAGACGTATATTTGTGAACAACTAGTTGTACACAAATATACTCTTTATATACACAATGTATGTACACTGTACACAAATTTTAATTATTACAATACATTTTTGCTGAAGTACTTACATTGTTTCACTTTGTATCACCTTTAACTGAAAAAAATCAATAATTAGTGAGAATCAAATCTTGTTTATGTCAGCCAACAACTACTTCTGATAAGTAGAAACTATCATGTATTCACATGCTTCCGAATGCCGCTTTATGCTTGGTACAATATGAGTACTTTTGATTTGTATTCCGGAGTATACTACAAAATACCTTCACCACAAATATCAGTTGAAAGTATGTAGGAGCATATAGAATTATCAGAGAACGCATGTATCGGTATAACTGCATCTACCTTTTAATACTTCCCGTCGAGCGTGGGGATGCCAATCGATGGCCAAACTTGAAAAAGTTTTCAATGTGTGTTGACTCAGGATATTTGAAGCGTGGAGAGCGCATCAATGACCTGTATGATCAGTTCTTTGGAGGAAACAAAACCCATCAAGATTTGACTCAGTTAACCTTACTTTTTGAGGGGACTAATTCCGGAGTTGCTCCATCTGCTGCAGCCATTGTTGCCTCTTGTCCAAACCTCAAGAAGCTTCAGCTGAAAAACTGGCCTGGTACTAATAAGGCGCTGTCCAAGCTATGGGCTGGATTACGCAATTTGGAGGACGTTTGTTTGGACAACTGTGTGGAAATGGGGAATGTGGCGTTTGTTGGGGAAGACAAGGAAACCCCTGTTTTTCTGGGATTGAACAGTAAGTCGTATTTCTGGAAGATGATGTCAGGTATTTATTATACATACAGAATTGACATTTTGACATGCAATAATATTCCTTCTCATTTCCAGATTTAAAGAGGTTGGAACTCAGAAACTTGGACAAAATGCCGAAAATTTCGGACACCATTTTCTCTCTTGTGTTTCGTCATATGAAGCTCACTCATTTCATCATTCAAAGTGATGAGCCCATCAAAAAAGTAAGTTTTCATGTGTATTTATATTGGCACTTGGGTCGACGACGGGCACAGAGTTTTACAGAATGCTGATAGGTGTGAATCTATTCTTTTGTAGGTGACCCCCAGTGGAATTCGGGCTTTGCTTAGCGGAGAATTCGCCCACTCAGTTGTCAAGTTTCCATTTGAAGGATGGTTTTTGGCTGATGTTCCGGAAGAATCATTCGAAAAACTTGCTGCTGAGTTTCGGTCCACTTATATGATCTAAGTTCAATTGGAATTGGCTCAATTGTGTATTTAAGAAGTTTGTTCAATTAGAATACATAAACCACACTTTTCCAGAATGAAATTCTTCTTGTATCGTGATTGTATGAGTGTTTTTAGTCGTGTCAAAATTTTATAAAGTACTTAAGATGAACTTGACCTAACTACTTTTAAGATTTTTAAATTCTTCTTTTATTCTTAAAAAAGCCATTTTGAAAAAATTCGATTTATTCTCATTCTGTTTTATTTTAGACGAAGCATTTTTAATTCATACTATACATTGGTGTGTTGAGTTGTATGCAACAATTACCCGAGCACAAGAACAAAGTCAGCTTGTAACTCCTCCTGTAAAAGTAGTAGCCAGCAGCCAATTGAAGTAGAAGCGCTGATTTCATAGTTTACAGAATAGTTTTAGTTTTTTTCAGCAAGGTTGATCTCAATTAAGGATCTCTATACATATAACATAACTGCAACTGACGTAAATGTATTAGCTTGCATAATTAGTTTTTTTCTGCCAGTTCAGCATTTTTCATCGCTAAAATATGTAACTGGAATAGCATGATAATGTACTTAAGACCAGACCTATTACCCAATCCAGATTTCTTTAAAACATCTACGCTTCACTAGACAGTATCAGTCAAAATTTAATTTCGAAATGGATTCAGATTTAGATAGCCCAACAGACATCGGTTTATTGGACATTCCTGATGTTGTGGTATATATTTTTAAAAAACATTATTGTTAAAAACCGTAAATCAAGTTATTTCACTTGATTAAGTGCGGTTTGTATATTTTTGCACATTTTCCAGGTCCAAGACCACCTGTTTATCTTTCTCCAAATAAATGACCTTCTCCGATTGCGACGCGTTTGTAAAGCTTCCAAAATCCTGGCAGAGGAACACCTCCGCCTCCACCATGTTAACAATCCGAGAGAAATAGAAATCAGAGAGGATGGCGACAGGTCATTAACAGCATTCCTACTAATTGGCATTCCATTCGCTCGCATTTATCTCAACAACAAAGGACTGAATTTTTTTGATAACCCATGCATCCCAGAATTCTTGGAGTTGTACGGAGACAAGATAACTCACCTGAGAGTGCACCACTTTTTTGCCTTTTCGAACAAGACTGAAATGCCGTTTTACGAGAAACTTACAAATCTACAGCATTTGGAACTGGAAGAAATCGATGCGACAAAGTGGCGTTGTGATTATGAAGTTTGCACGATGCCAGATGGACGAGAACTCAAGCGACCACCATGTCCCATTCCTCTGAACTTTAAAAACTTGAAAACTCTTAAATTCGGACGCATTGAGCCAGCTCGGAAACATGATCATGGATACTGGGTAGATGTTGTCGAATGCTGTTGTCAGCATTTGGAATACATAGGACATCCCCGGTATGATCATCCATTGCCCCCAGATAACGAGCCGTTCGGGTTGCCAAATCCCTTTCCAATGCCCATGTTAAGTAATAATGGAGCCTTTCGTTGTGTTTCGAGAGTGATTGACTGGCGACACGACAAATATCCGGGACAGCCAAATCTAAAGTATTACGATTTGAAAAATCTTAAGGATACCCCAGTGGGTGGAGGGAGTTCCTATGATCTCATGTTCCTTCTAAAAGACTGCTACGAAAGGGGAGTAAAGATATTGAACGTGGATGCAGAGCTTTACTTTGGAATGGGCCCTTCTGATGATGAAAATCACGTCAAACAAATTTTGTTCCCAGTGGCAAGCGTGAAAAATATTAATAGGGCTTTCTTTATTGGTGAGATGCCAAATTTGGAAAAGATTGTGGTGACAGGGACGTCAAGATGTACGTTTGGACCTTTCTGGAAAGAAGGAATGAAACCTCAATGGCCTGCGTTGAAGACATTGCACTTGAATGTCGACTCGATGGAAATAGAAGAGTTGATTGGACTTGACCTTGGACCTCAAGATACAGTAGAACTGTTCGAGTTTCTCTTTGAAGATGTGGTGCGCCAGCAGCTCACCGAGCTATCGTTGAGTTTCGACGAAAAAAATTCGAGAAAGATGGACTTGCCTTGTCCGAGAACAGGGAACATTGTTACATCCTGTCCCAATCTCAAAATTCTTAGTTTGGTGAACTGGGTGACAACAAACAAGGCTCTCTCAAAAATGTGGGGTGGACTACACCATCTTGAGGAACTGCTTTTGGAAGACTGCAGGGGTTTGGGCAACGTAGCCTTTGTCGGCGAGAACAAAGAACAACCAACTTTCTTGAAACTAAAAAGTACTACATATTAATAAAATTCAAATTATATATGAGCTACATTTAATTGAATATAGATCTAACTATTAGCATAATTTTGTTCTCGCAGAACTTAAAGTGTTAACTCTAAATGGACTGGAATTGATGCCAAAAGTGACTAATACCATGTTCAATCTAGTGTTGCGAAATATGAAGCTCCAAAAACTGTATCTGAGCAGCAGAATGCCTTTGAAAACAGTAAGTACTGGTCTGATTATATATGTAAATATTTTCCCTTATATAAATCCATGAATTTTCATTTGGGTTTGCAATTATCTTTTAGATTACAACTAGTGGAATAAGAGAGCTTTTAACTGGACAATTTGCCAACTCTATCCAAAAATTTCCGTTCACTGGATGGACTCTGGCTGGAGTTTTAGACAAGGATTTTAAACAGTTGGAATCTCAGTTTAGATCGTTTTACATGGTTTGACAACACAAATAGGAAGTAATTTGGTACATAATGGTACTTTAAAGAAATGTTTACAAGACTTGTTAATAGTGTATTAAATCACAAGAAATCTATCGATATCATATCATATTGTAAGAGCGAAACTGCCTTTCCAGTTTACTCATCTCTTCCTCTCCAACATATTCCAAACTGACGTCTTTCAAAGAAAACTTCTCAATTGACTGAGCAAACGGCCCTGTGAGCAATGAGCGAATCCCGCTAATTGTTATCTGAAATATTATGTAATAAAATTTAATCTCAATAAATATTGACTTTTTAACACAATTTGATGTACATTTAATGGATTTATGTTCGTTCACATTTTTCAATGGCATTTCTTGTCCACCTTCAAGTGTAAGTTGCTTCAGTTTCAAAAGTCGAATGACTAAACGAAAAAGCGTGTCAGAAAGCTTGGGCATGTGCTCAAGGCCTTTTAAAGTCAGACTTTTCAATTCTACAGAAATAAAAATACATTTATACAAAATAGAAGAAAGGTCTCATTCCAACTTTTTCCTCCATACTTGACTTACTCTTCAGCTTCATAAAAACTGGATTTTCCACGTCCTCTCCGAAAAAAGCAGCATTGCCCAAAGATGTGCACCTTTCCAAGTGTATGTCCTCCAATAAAGGCAGCCCTCCCCAAAGCCGTGATAACGATCTATTCGTTCCCTGCCAATTGACCAACACCAACTTTTTTATATTTGGGCATGCAGAAATAATGTGCTCACTTTTTGGAACTGGCAAATCCCCAGCGTCACTGTAACTCAAACCAAGTTGTTCCACCGAAGGTCGGTATATCCCGACGAAGAGGAAATGAAATAGAGCTTCTGTGTGGGTAATAGTCGCTGGAAACAATCCAGTTGGAGCTAACCGCTTGGAGTCAATTGTAATATCTAGCACCCGTAATCTGGACCACAGAGGTCGCCTTGTTGCATCATACCTGGAGAATATGCTTGTGCGTTTTGGTGATGTGAAGGTTATCTTTTCCAGGTTTGGCATTTCCAAGTCATTCACTGCCAAATGAAGATTTACCAATGACAGCACAGCCTTCCCAACTTTCTCCTGGCTTTCCATCTCCCACACGTCTGGATTGTTGTTCATCAAGTAGTAGTTTTCAAAGTAGCCAGCAGGCACATTCAACAGTTTCACGTTTGCGGCAACGAGTGCATTGCAAATCTCTGGGAATTGGGGCCAACGAATATCAGCATCCAGACAAAGGTTTCCATACGTTCCTTTCTCACTAAAAGTTCCAAAGTCAAAATATTTCAAGGTGGTGGGCTTGTTTGATGAATCAACTGATTGTAAGAGATCACCAGTATCCCTTTCCCAAAAGGTAGCAATTCTTGGAAGGGACAAATATTCCAGTTTAGATCCACACTGTCTTTTCAGCGTCGTTATTAACATGAGATCATAAATGCATGCCACGGGAAGGCTCGCCTCAATTTTCAGGCTCTTGAGGTTTTTCAGAGTGTCGATTTGTTTTAGTGTTAGTGCCTTATTTCCATCCACGTTAGTAGCTGGTCCAACCGTGTCGAATTCCAGAGATTCTAAATTGTAAAGTCCTTCCAAAAATTGACGATTCTCGTTGAGAAATAAATGGACGGACAGGTTATGAAAACGAAGATGTGTTATGGTGGAACCAAACTTTTCGAGAAATTCGGTAACCTCTGAGTAGTTCTCAAATAACTTGGCTCCGGTTGGGTAGTTTTTAAAATGAATACGGCGAATGGGGAAGTGGATTTGCAGAAAATCTGATATTGGCTCGTCATCAGAGATCCGAATTTCGATTGGTGGCAGACGCCGCCCTCCTCTGATGAATGCGTCTGTGTATCCCTTCAAGGCTGAGCATACTCTTCTGAAACGAAGGAGATCATTCCATCCGAAAAATCGGAGTAGGTCATAATAAAACTGTTGAGAAATATAAGGCAAAATGAATATTAGAATATAGCGTTTTAATGGGGCTAATTGAGAACTCACAATTTCCATTGGCAAGTCTAAAATTTCCATCATTAATCATTCATTAAAGTTGTTGGCTTTCGTTTACAAAGTTACGTTCAACACATACAAAAACATACATACAACACTACGACACATACATAGTACATATATACGTCCTAAATACCACTTTGAGTGTATGAGTAATTTGATTTCTTCCCGGATTTCCAGGTTGAATTTAAATTTTATGTGTGTGCCATAATATTTAATTAAATTTGCTCACACAAATTTCAATCTCTGTTAATCAAGTTAGGTGTCCTTGGCAAAAACAACGAAAGGAATTTGGGGTAATATGACATTGCTACAAAGGGTAAAATGTTTTATGATTTGCTACTAATTGCATAATACCTATTTACATGTTTGATCGTAAAGCGAATAATTAATTTTTATTTAGTTAATTACATAATTGATTAAATATTAAGCCTTAAAACACAATACAATCTCATATTTTAGTGCAACAACAGAATTTCTATCATTCAAGTATGAAGATGCTCTATATTCAAGTAGTAGCTCTTGTTAAATTGATGGTAATTCTCGTGGCCAGCTCTAGCAAGTTTGACATTAAACGAGACCATGTTGAAGTACTACTTCCACATTACGCCCTCCATCCTGGAAAGGCTATGCAACTGGCCATGATGGAGGAAAATCTTGTTATCACGCTCAGGAATATTTCTAGTTTGGTACATTTGCAGAATGTTAAAAAGAATGATTGTGAATCAATTCTTGGGAAATATTTTAATGAATTCGACGAATACTATATTGGAGGAGTAGTGAAAAATCAAAGTGGAATCATAAGAGCGAGTGAAATCGCTGAAAATCCAAACCTACTTTTTAAGATGATACGTAGAATATTTGTAACATTAGTGGGACATGTATACAAATCATGTGAAGGAGAAAAATGGGGCTTTGTGAGATCAACTTTTGAGGAAACATTTTCTACGGCTAATTTGGCTCCTCCAACCGAACGAGATTTAGATGATGCATTGCTCGGAATAATAAGAATCCAATATATTTATGGGCTTAGCGCTGCTAAAATTCAACGTGGAATATTTCAGAACGTCCACACACATGCAACATTAAATTTTGACGATTGCATGGCTATTTCACACAAAGCATTGGAAATGGATGCTGAAGTGATGGCATATCAGTGGTTAGCTGCAGCGGCAGAGATCCTCACAAGCTCTCGAACGAGTAATGAAAGTTTGAGTGATACTACTTATCTGGAAAAAGGGTGGGGAAAGCTAATGAATTTAACTGATATGCAAACAATTGGCGACTTGCACCTACACTTTGAAGGCAAGACGAGACAGGAGGAAATGGCCAATTTTTTAAAATACAAAGTATACGCGACATGTCGTGGAGAAACGTCTCTGTTTCACCATAAAATTTATCCGAAGGGACTGTATTGTATGTATACGAACAAGTGGGATTACTACTTTTTCATAAATCCCATAAAAGTTGAGTTTCTTTCTGAAAGCCCGCTTGTGGTGCAGTTTTATGAGGTGATCGGTGAAAAGTACAGAAACTTTTTGAGGGAAGTGACAAGTAGTACAATGACACGAACGGAGACTGCAACACAATATGAGGAAGAGTCGAAATATGGGGATTTTATAACATCCATTAGTTCATTGTTGCAAAGTACTGAGACTGAAGAGCAAGACGAGCTTTTGAATAAACTTGATCGGGAGGTTACTTTGCTGACTGGGTTGGCTGTGGGAAAGAAATCGAGGGCGTTGCAGGTGTCTATCTATGGCGCTTTGGGAGGATATTATGATTTTCATCTGGACACTGTACTATCTATGGGATATACATTTTAATGCAAATGTAATTGATTTTATGACACATAGCAAATAAACCATCATTTGTTTTAACTTCTAAAGCTCCAAGAGTCTGTAGAGGATTTGACGGATGAAGGCGACAGAATTGCCACTGCACTCATGCCTGTGAGTCAGGTTACATTTTCATTCATTTTAGTTGTAAAATGGTATTACGTTTTTAATGGTTTTCGTATTTAAAAAAAATATTCTAGTTAAAAGAAGTAAAGTTGGGTGGGTATACGGCATTTCCTAAAATTGGTGTGTTTGCCAAGCCTATCAAGGGCTCCCTCATTTTGTGGTATAATCTATGGAGAAATGGGAAACCGGATGTAAGAACATTACATGGTGGATGTCCAGTGATACTTGGATTCAAAGAAGGTCCGAAAGAATTCAAAATTGAATTGAATAAGATATTCCGAAGTTTGATTACATTCATTTCATTTAATCACCTTTAATTTGTAGTTGCAAGACGAGGGATTGATCAGCACATGAACATTTGGAATTTCCCTTGTCATCCTAATCCGATGTTGTAATTCATTTGGATTTGAATGGGCTATTAATTTAATGACTAATGACTTTTACAATTACGTTTAAAAAACTATAAACAGGTCTTGAAAACCAAGTATTTCAGCAAAATAAATTTAGACATTTTTAAACAAGAAAAACCAATATGTCTTATATCACCCCAAATTCGTGTGTGCTAATATCATTGACCATCATCGTACTCGTCCACCTTCCCTTACAAAAATGCGAAGAAACTGATGACGTGGAAATTTTCTACGCCCGAGATCCTCTGAAAATCCAGCGATTATCGCTCGTTGAAGATAAGTTGGTGGTCTCTTTGTCAGAAATTGTTTCTTCGACATCATTTGGCAATGACAATGCTCTTTGTTTGGAATACTTGTCAAAGTACATCCAAGAATATGAGCAGGATTCTACATCAGTGGGGGGAAAAGTTGGTTGGTCAAAGGCCAGGAATACTGCTGACAATCCTTTACTAACTTTCAAAATACTCAAAAGGTTATGTTTGACTTTGAGGAAGGAAGTGATGATATTTTGCGACCAAAGTAGGTTGGGAGTAAATGAGAAAATAGAAGGGGTATTCAATAGGTCAGGTACTGAATTTCCAGTGGAAAGGGATTGGGACGATGCGTTAAGTGGAATTATCATTCTCCAGTTTGTCTACGATCTCAAAACAGACGAGGTAATTGAAAAAAAGTCCATCATAAAAATTAAATGGCTAATTAAATTACTTTTCAACTAACTTTTAGTTACGACGTGGCATTTTAAATGGAACAAAAACTAATGCAGTTCTGTATGGTGACCACTGTCTTGCCATTGCCAAGAAAGCATTGGAAATGGAAGGTGCTGTGATGGCTTATCAATGGCTCAATCAAGCCGAACTGTCCTATCTCCAAGAGAAACCACTGAACTCAGGAAGTAAAAATGAATTGAAAAAGACTTGGCAGCACCTTCTCCAGTTGACCGGGTTACTAACTATGGAACAACTGCATGGTAACATGACAAATGCGCGACAAGACAGACTGAAAGGTCTTGCAACTTCCAGGTGGCATTCTCCTTGCCGTGGAGAGATACTCATGGATTTAAAAGAACAAGCATCAACGTTAAAGTGCCTTTTGTACACCAAGGCACATTCCTATTTTATCATAAACCCACTAAAAATCGAGATCCTTTCAGAGAGATACATGTATTTTCAGTTGCATGACTTCGTTGGAGATACAGCAATCGAGACATTGAAGAAACTTAAGAGGGAAGATGACATGAAGCGAAGTGTGAATAACAAAAGTTTACTTAGTATGTTAAAGATGATTGAAATGGCGACAGGAATGAGTTATGCAAGGTGGAGGACTGGATATTGGTTTTCCACGATAAGTACTCCGCTAGGTGGATATTGCAATGTGCAGTCGGTGAGGCTTCAAAATATTCCAAAATTAAAATAGCATTGGCAACGTAAACATGCATAGTTAATAGTGTTTCGTGCTTCATTTTTGGTAGCTTCGTGATGATAAATATCAAGTTACGTATAAGGAACAAGACAAACTCACAACGCTTCTTCTATTCGTATGACAAGTTTTCCAATTCATTGGCAAGCTCCAAGTTTATCTAGATGTGATATGAAATATTCATTTGACTTTATTTTAAGTTATCTGACGTCAAAATGGGTGGCTACGCGTCATTTCAAAAGGCTGGCATTGCTGCAAAGCCAGTCAAGGGCTCTGCTCTTTTTTACTACAATAGTCCAGATGAAATGAAGGACCTGGACAAAACTATTCTTCGTTGTCCCGTGCTAATGGGAATCCAAGAGAGTAAGTTAAATCATTTCAATAATTATTTTCTTTAGTAGCAATTTACTAAATATTAGATTCAACATTGCAGCCGCTACACAATGGATGCTCAAATCTGAGAACAAGGATGTTTAAAAATTTAGCATTATTTTGGACAAATTAAAATACACATGCAAGTTGCAAATTAATTATGTAGCAATCATGTACAGAAATATTAGCCCTAAAATATATAATTATTGAATAAAATAAAATGCCTGCAGATTTGACTGTTTAATTAATCTTAAACTCTTAATTACAATTTAACTGTTCTAAAGCATTACCATGCTAACGTGTACCTTGGTTCTTCTTTTTGGGAGGATAAACTTTATTTTTTGTTTAAACTTAATTTAATTTGAAAATGTGTTGAAGTGGCCATGCGCACTAAATACCAAGGACGCTTAAAACATCCCTTTGAAAAAATTGAAACAAATTAAAAGATGAGTTCTGGTTCAGTAATACTTTATAATTTGTGTTTATTAGCATTTAGAGTAACAATTTGTATAAATTCTGTTAGGTAAACATGTTTAGTAAAGTAAAAAATGTATCTCTTAATCTTTAATTAATATGTTCGTTTATAAATTAAATCAAAAAATTTGGTTAGCACACCCTCCAATGATGAATGATGCAAGCCCCGAATACAGTCCACAATTTTCCTGCAAACTTGCTCCTGATATAATTGAAATTGATGGGGAAGGTTTAACTCTTTGTAAAGTTGCTTCACTTTGACCACCCGTTCAGTTACCTCACTCCCATAATTATCTTTCAAAAGTTGGTACTCCGTTTTTAGCTCATTTTTCTCGCAAATTTGCTTGGCTGTCACAAACAACCAAGTGCATTTGCCCTCCTGAATATCCAGTCCCACCTTGCCCATCTTCTGCTCATCTCCAAAACAGTCCAAATAGTCATCTTGAACTTGGAAGAGGTGTCCAATTTCCAGGGTAACCCTCTCCACAGCCTCCCATAATAACCTTGCTGGGGATCCAAGGTCTCCACTGATACTTTTCTTGGGTATTCCAGCCAAGCTCATTGCCAGAGCAACAGGCAAGTAACAAGTGTAATAGCTCGTTTTGCAAGTTACAATGGCATTGTACAAGTTGACATTGTAGCCTTCTAAGTCACGCTGCTGCTGGATTCCTGTGCACATGGAGCTACGCGTGTCCAGACTTTGACCTCGGATTGTTTTGAAAGTGATGTCCAAGCACAGATCCAGCAGATCAGTGTAACAGGGAAGAGTCTTAAAATATTTGTGGATAATTTGATAGGCGACATGCTCCAAAAGATAAACGTCACTCAAAGCTGAAACACCTTGGTTGTTTACACGGTGCCAGCAAGGTTGGCCCCGGCGGACGTAGCCGTTGTCCATAATGTCATCGGCGACAAGAAAGGATGCTTGTAGCTATTTAAGATGGATTTCAATCAATGAATATTGTACTATAATCTTGAAATTTAGTACTTTTCCAATAAATCCACTTACAATTTCCACACACCACCCCAATACTCTAGCCAACTCCATCATTTCCTCTGAGGCGGATCGGACCAGTTCTTTGTAGGCGACAACAACTAATTGTCCTCTAGAAAATTTTAACAAACATTATTAGACACAATCGACATATAAGTCTGAAAAAATGCTTAGTATTATATTACTTACCTGAGTTGCTTTCCATGTGGAACAGTGTACAGCATCACTGCCTTCAGTCGTTTCCAGGTCTCCTCCATATCTCCTTTAAATTCCATCTCGTGGCTATTCCGGTGCTCCCTCTTAAAAATATCTTCCATGATGGAAAGAAATGTTTGCTGGAATTTGTCATCAGTCCCACTTTTCTTCTTTTTGCTACTCTGCGCTTCTTGCTGCAGTGATGATGGAGCCATTTTACAATTAGAAACGGCAAACTGGCGTTTTGGTAATAATGGACTAGCCCCGGTATTATACGCACCCGTGTGCTCAATCATTTTAGAACTGATAGCCAACTGTAACTCTGTAGCTGTATAAAACGCTATTTAAACTACTTTCCGAAATTCGATGAGTAATTAGTTTTGCAGCAGTTTTGAGGATTTCCCTGGTGCTTGCACAACAGCGCACCATGAGTAATCATTTCTTCAAAAGCATAATTAAAATGTTTGCTTGCTTATTCATGTGTCATAATTAAATGCTTCGTCGGTCATTGTTTTGGAAGAACGTAATAATTCTGTAATTGTAACGTTTTGTTAGCACGTTTATGAGTTTACAGTTTTTGCACGAAACTCACCAGCGATCAGTGCACTTGCACTTTTTATGAATCATTATTGAAATGCTACATAATATTATATTATTTGAACTTTGAACAACCTTAATACGCATATAATATTACAACTTGCAACACATTATCATTCGGTGAGAACTAATTAAGAAAAGTACGCAGAGAAGTATTCTACTTATGTATGAGTCATCCATGCACGTATTTTATTTTTCTCTGTAAAAACAATACAGACAGTTAAAATTTACTTCATTTATTTAAATCAAACGTAGTTTTGGATTTAAAAAAGCTGAAAACATCATCCGACAACTTAATAAAAGTATTGTTATTCATTATACATACCCCAGTTCATCCAATCCAATCGATTCAAAACCATGCATAACAATAAAAAATTGTGTGAGAAAACTATAATTTTCTACTCATGACCAATACTCCTACTGTAATATTTATAGTACAGCTCAGCTAGAGGTAGTTCTTTCGAGGAAGTAACCCACGAAATAATAAATCAATACGTTTGTAAATATATGTGCATGAATGTATCTATAGTCTACAGTCTATATTAGTACAATTAAATCTTGACACTAATTAGCATGGATCCACTCATATTGGAAATCAACGCGAGCACAGTCAAGCAAGTATTCCTGTGAATATCATAAAATTCCCCGCTTTTTACTGCTTCCACTTTATACGCTTTGACCAGCCTTCTTTCCAATCCTCCCTGGAACAATATTGCTCGCTTTCTGATGAACCTTCCGAACTGGACACTGTAATCATGTACCATTGCCGTAAACAAGATAAACATGGTTAACAAAATGGTTCCTGATGAAACACATAAACCACCGAAAATACCCACTTGGATATCGCTTTTGGGCGCTAATCGCACAAGAATAAAAATAGCTGCTGCAACCATTACTCCAAATGTAGTCTTCACGCTGGGAATATAAAACATTCCGTATACATTGTTAAAAACTGTGGTCAAAATCCTAAGCTTTGAGTAAATCAGCATTTGCTCTTTGGGGCGGAATGAGCTGCTCATTAGCAGTTCAATCGTGGTTTTGAAGGTGTGCATGAAGCCGAGATTAAGATGAAGAGAGAGAAGATAGGTACCCCAAATGTAGTAGCAAGTCCAGACATCCAGGGAAACCCCCAAAATGGAAGCAAGGAGGTCATCTTTTTCCCCTGCAGAAGTCGTCATGAGAACAAGCCTGTAAAAGTATGATCCTAATTGCCAGTAATTTTGACGGAAATAATAGTAAATTGTTGAGCAACAGAGTGTGGGAGATGACAAAGCATTCAAGCACAGGTAGTAAAGGATGCGAGTTCGAAGACGCTGGGAATTCGTAAATGCACCCCTTCCAAAATGATCTAACATTTTAATTTAAGAAAGATAATAACTTTAGACACCTGTCACCTGTCTAATGTGTGGAATTTTTTTTTAAATGTTTGCGTTTACCCATTTCAAGATTATGTATCAACTCTGACAGCCCATTACTAAGCTGTACAACTTCGTTTCCTTGGCTGAAGTGTGGAAACTGGTGGACCAAGAAATTTAAAGCGAACAAAATCCAAATTCCATGAAATGCAAGCTTGTCAAAATGCTTTTCTGCCAAGTACCACTTGTGCAGCCAGATGAGAAAGCTAGTTGTGGTAAAACAGTAAATTGTGAAGACAAGGCAACTCAACAACCATAACTTGTACTGCTTTGTATACTTGTTCAATGAAAATTCAACTTGGAGGTCAGGTTTCCACGATATTTTGTATGGGAACGACAAGATAAAGTAAAAATACTTGAAGGATTTATGAATAACCGACTCCATTTTATGAAATGCAGAGAGCTACAAGATAGAATAAGGTACGAAATACAACGAATAAGATAAATATTTCATTAAAATTTGATGAGTCATATTAATTTGTTGCTGCCATCATGAAATGTCATCAAAACTATTATCATTGGAAATGATTGTAGCTGGATTATTTTTGTGTTTTGATTGATTGTCCAATTTTCGCAATAGTTTCGTTGATAATAATCGGTTATCAAGAAACCTTTACTCTTAATACAGGACAATGAAACATGCTATTAATGAGCCAAATTAAAATCATGTATCAACTTTTTGTTTTGTTTTATTGTAGCTGTAAATGTTTAACATTTCGTAGACTTTTCACAATTTTTTCATCTTATCGTAAATCGACGTGCTAAAAAAATCCTCCAAGGTCATAATTAATCAATGAAATCAATATTGTTCTCTTCTTGAGTCATATAAGTAATAAGCCGACGAGACTTGAAGAAACTTGAACATGACACCATTATCTTTACACTCCATCGTTAAAAATTTATGTATAGCTCATCTCAACACGCAAGCAAGCTTACTTAAAACTTGAGTTAATATAAGACACACGCAATAATACAATTAACTATGTATGTCGTTGTCTATTACTTACAATTTGGCTTGTTTTTAAACATGTTTGCGTTTGGAGTTGAAACTTTTTCGGTGTACTCTTTTATTTGTGTGCTAACCTTCAGTCGGGTGCGAAATAAGAGAAAATCAATGGCATCATATAGCGCTGCTAACAATAACAACGATACTCCATTACATCAAGGCGCACGTTGCTACTTACTTCGAGAATTTTTTCTCGGAAATGTGTACCGCAACGCAAAAATGTGGTTTGTGGCTGATGTGTCCTTAGCTAGTACAGCATTTCTCTATTCTATTTGTGTGGTCAACGTTTTCAATTTTCCGGAAGTGGTTCGCAAAGCTTGGAATCCCGTAATTGGTAATCATGTTGCATATACTAATTTGATTAGTTATTTAAATTATCCTAGCCATTTTGTTTCATTTTCCATTCGTTTAATTTTCTACAGAATCATGGTACTGCTCTTCTAAAGATCCCGACATGTTTCGGATTGGAAGTCTTGTTGATTTGCTGTTCCACGTGGTGTACCTTATTGGAAGTATCATAATGTTGTGTGGAATTTGCACTCAAAATCGTTGGCTTTGTGGAGTGTACCCTTTTACAACAGCAGTTTCTTTATTGGCGTTCATAATTGTTCGCGTATGGGTTCAATCGACATGTCGAGATATTTCACCTGTTATTAGCCTTGTTGGTAAAGAGATTTGGTACACGTTGGGATTTTGGTTTTGTAATGTATCGTTAGATCATCTTGGAAAGGCGCAGAAGAGTAGGAGGACGGGTGTGGGCGTAGGGGACTCGTCGGCTGCAACACAGGATTTGGAACTGAGCTCTTGGTAGAATTTTTTAAAAGAAATTCAATGTTAAGCCAATAAAATTGAGTCCAAATTTATTTTTACAAAAAAACATTAGAAAACGTAAACTGGAAAATGTCTTATTTTTTGACTGAATAAAATATTCAAGAATTCCTAATAAGCATGTAAAAGACCTATACATCATTTTCTTTAATTGTGTTTACCATGAAGCTACATACTACTTTTTACCTAATGTTTGATGACTGTAATAATACAATTTCGAGAGTGAAAATGACATTAAAAACGCTCAAAATGAATGGTTTTGTAAGTGTGAAAAAGTTGAGTCCTGTCAACCCGATTTTTGCAGTCCTCAATTTTAAATTCATTCTCTCAACTTCTTTTGTCCAGTACGAGATAGGACACCTTTCTAAAATGTCAACTGTTTTGAGGGCGTATTCATTTACTTTTGCCCCTAAAACAAAAGTGGTCATCATTCTAATGAACAAGTGCAAAAATGCCCATGCTGAGTAAACACGATGCCAAATTAAGTAATGCGACAACTCAACCCCTTCAAAATAAAATCCTCTGTCCGTGCTACTCTGATTCTGATTTCCTGGTAACAATGATGAATCTGTTGTCGTAATTGTGGTAGCTGAAGATGTGGATTCCAAAATATTAAAAAGCGTTGTGCCCACAAAGTAAATGTTGGCAAAAGCACTACAAAATACTATTGGGGAAAGTAGATCGGAAAATATTTTTAAAAGGTCCATTAGCTTGTCATGGTCCCTTACAAGATCTTTCCAAAATGTTATACATGTCGAATGACTATATGAGTTGGGATGTGGTAGGCTTATCTCACCTTTTTCTCTTTCTTTCATTTGAAGCATGTGCATTTCCGCTGCTAGTTTGGCAGCTTGGTAATGAAGTTGAAAACGCTTGTAGAGTGCTCTAGCCATCACTGAAATAAGAATATCCCCGAAATTCCAAGCATACACGCACCACTTGTTAAAGATAAAAATGGAAATACTGATGATTACGTTGTAGGGAATTAAATGGGTAAATTTATTGTATTGATTTGTCCACCAGTACGTTGCCCAAATTGATGGAGGCCCTTGCTGAGAATGCTCCCATGGAAGAGTCGTGTTCCCATGGAGCACTAAAACTTTCCAGTGTGAGCAAACATTTTCAAGGATTCCAGAAGTGAAGATAAGTCCAGCAATAAAATTAACGTGAAGGGTGAGTTTTGTATCCTCATACGAGAATTTTATGGATAGTTGGCGCCAGTAGTGAAAACAGTGAATCAAGCGGTTGGAATATAAATACATGAAAATGCACCTGTTATAACATAAAAATTGGTTTACTAAATTTTGAATTTGAATTCGTTTAAAATGTGTCGCTGTGAAGGTTAGTATTTGTAATTTTAATTTACACATAAAGACCAGTGCCAGTAAACACCATGGAAGTTGCATTCCTAACTATTCCAGTTGTATCCCGTGGTCCTACATTGAAAAAGCTGAGGGTGTAAAGTATGGTATAAATCACGAGAGAAATTAAAATAATGGTTGCAAATATTCTTGCAAAACTCCACTTGGGACTGCAATAGAAAGTAAAAAAGGACACACAAAAATGTCTCTGCGTCACAATGGAATAAATGTTTTAGATTTTAGATTTGTAAATTGTGGTTCTCGTTCTTACGCTGAATGGACACAGTTGAGGTCCTTTTGGAACAGACCAGATATTGGGACGAACCCAATTATGCGCCCGAAGCAGAGTAAAATCCGCATGGAACTGTACAAGTCATCGTTTGGAATTTTATGTACATCATTTGGTTTTGGTATAGATACGATTGCCATGGCTTGTCTTTGGAGACGTACTTCATACAACGTGCACTTTCCACAACACAGTACCGTCTGCGACATTGGATGTCAGTAAATTTTTCGCGAATTTCCCTCGATAATACGAATAGTAATGAAAATAATATGACATGTTGTTTATGTCACTATGCAAACGTTATTGAAATGAAATTACTACCTTCCAAAACTAATTCGGTCAAAAATTTGTTTGTTTTTCATTATTTTTAGGATTTTTATCGTGTAAATGTGAATTTCAAAACTAAATTTAGCGATATGCTGAGCGACTTGAAATTTACGTATTTACATTTACGAAATTGTATTTGTATGTTTTATAAATTTCCACGCAAGTCATTCACAATCTGACAATAATGGATACTAAACTCTAAACTTGTACGCAAATGATGAAATAAGTTATTGTTATGCCGACCAACTGCAAAGAAATATAGTTAGGTTAGACTAAATATTTAACAAATTAGGCACAAAGTATTAACTTACATTTGCGGCTAAACCATACGTCACTGGGAAGATGTTACTTCCCTTGATAGCCACCATATTTGTGTCCAGCTCATTAATGATGAATGTCAATTGATCGGGAAGGATGCCAACCCTATTTTCATCCACTGAAAGCCATTCTTTGAAGGCAGACATTTTCCGACACACGTCTGCCGAAATCATGATGAATGTAATTTTATTAAAAAAGTAAAAAACGATACCAGCAGAATTCGCCAATTGAGCTGAAGTCTTTTCTATGAACACTTCATCTAGTCCAATGGCATATTCCAGAATGCCGGCAACAAGCGAGCATGTTACACTGAGACCGATGGTGGAGTTGATCATCTTAGTTAATTGTTTTAAGGAAAGGTACTGCTTGTAAATTCCAAGCCATTGCTTGTGACTACATTCCATTTCCAAAATGATATGCTTTCCTATGAATACAATATCTTTTTTAGATCTTTCCCTCGTGGAGTTGTCCAGGAACAATACGAAATGCTTCACGCTGGTCCACATGGTACAAGCGGTGAAAAGTAGGAAGGCCTCCATATGAGCTCCCAAAACGCGTCTATAATACCAACCTACTTTCAACATGGCATCGATGATCTTGTCAAATTGCAAAGGAAAATATTCTGTAGTGGTATTCAGCGACGATTCCATTACACGTTGATGTGCATTTTGATAGAGACCCAAACCCCTTCCGCCAAGGGCATCGATCAAGGCTATCCCAGTATATAGTCCACATATGCAAGGTACAATCAGTTTTGCTGAGAAAATGCGGCCCAGGTAAAAAGTCTTTGAATTGTGGCTGTGGATACAATTTTTGAAATTTGATCCCAGGTGGTTCAGAATTCGAACAAATTTATCTTGATCCCACCAAACCAATTTGAGGGTCGCCAGAAGTCCAACAGCGTTTATTAGTTTACACGCAGCTTCAAAAAGTACAGTTGGGTTTTTAGGTACATTTGATACATATTTGGTAGGCCAGATTCCTTTTAGTATCCAGTATATAGATATTAGTGTCATGCAGGCGCAAATAAATTTCTGTGGCCACCATGTCTTTTTCGTGTAACTTTCGCCACGTAAGCTAATGCGAAATGGTGAACACAAAAGAAAGTAAATTACGCAAAAGTAAATCTTGTAAAAAACTGTGGGGGAACTTGAACTCATGATTTTCAAATCGCATGGAGACTGGAAATGGAAGTTGAAAATTCTATTTTAATTTGCAACTCTAATGTGGAAACTTCATGATTCATGAACAAAACGTTTTATAACCTATCAAGCATTTGTATGAAGTATGAAGTAATGTTTTATGACGATATACATACATTAGTGACTTTCTCACAGGCCTATCTTTGCGAGCCATAAATTGTGATTGCAATGATGATGCTCTTGTTTGTTACTTTATACTTAAATTTAAAGTATTAATTTATGTAATAGAAAATGAACTATATTTTTAAGGGTGTGGTCCATTTAGATGTGCATTAGTGCTTTACTACCCAAAATTTACACACGTGGTTGCAAAATATGGGTTAGCAAAATAGTAGAGAATAGATTAAATATACAATTGCATAATCTTAAACGTTTTAGCCAATCTAAAGATCTTAATTGATTAAAATCTGCATGTTAGCCCAAAGTGAACGCAAAATAAGCCGGCCGGTCGGCACGTGAGATTATTTTGTTGAGGCTGATGCTTAACATTATGAAAAACTTACAATAGCATTGAACTAAAAAATTGTATTGTGGATTGTAAGAGACAGACAGGGAAAATATTTACTTAACTGCTGCCATTAAGTTTGATGATTGTAGCAGTACAATTTCAAGGGTAACAATGACATTAATAACGTTCAAAATAAACGGCTTTGTGACAGTGAAAAAGTTAAGCCCTGTCAGTCCAATCGTTGTAGTTCTCAGCCTAAAGTCCAGCCTTTCCACTTTCTTGGAAAAACAGACGTCCGGACACGCTTCTAAAATGTTTATTGTTTTATGGGCGTACTCGCTTACTTTTGCACAGCATACAAAAACAGCAATGGTTCTTGCAAGCAGGTGCAGAAATGCCCACGCCACGTAAAATCGATGCCATAATAAATAGTTTGACAAGTCAACTCCTTCGTATGAAAATACTCCTTTTGATGTATAATTACCAATGTCATTGTTAATAGCTGGCGATGGAGATGTCATTGTCGAAGTGGCTTCAAGAAAATTAAATAAAGTGATCCCCACAAAAAATATATTTGCAGCGGAACAGCTAAAAATTAAAGGTGACAAAAGGTCACTGAAATTTTGCAAAAGGTCTGTCAACTTTTCATGGTCTCGGACAACTTGATCCCAAAAATTTTTGCTGTTCAATAAGTTATTTTTGGTCATAGCAATTTTGATTGCATGATAGTTCAAATGAAAGCGTTGGTATAAGGCGCGTGCTATAACAGAAATGAAAATATCACCAAAATTCCAGGCATAAAGGCACCACTTGTTGCAAATAAAAAGCAGAATGCTACATGCTGTATTATATGGGATAACTGTAGTAAATCGATAGTAATGATTTAACCACCAAAACGTTTCCGAAATTGATGAAGACTCTTGATGAGGAGCCCAAGGAAGATTGGTTTTGTTACTATAGTGTATTACTATCACTTTCCAGTATGAACATAAATTCTCCAAAATTCCGCAAGTTAAGATAATTCCAGCAAAAAGGTTTATGTGAAGACAGAGATTTTTATCTTCAAGGTAGAAAGTTGTGGACAATTCACGCCAACGGTGAAAGCAGTCCAGCAGTTTGCCACACTTTTGGTACATAAATACAGAGCTGGGGTTGAAAAATTAATAGATAATTTTAGCTATCTTTTTAGTAAATATGATTCAGGAAATCAAGAGCTTTCATCTTACACATAAAGCCCGATAAAAGCAAAAACAGGGGCGGCTGAGCCTCTTGCGATTCCGATGGCATCTCGACCTCCAACGTGGAAAAACCCAATGGTGAAAAGTAGAGCAAAAAGAACAAGGGCTGCAACGACAATGGTGGATGTCATCCTTGCCAAAGTCCATCGTGGACGGTAGCTGAAAAACGATATTAACGAAATAGACAATACATCATATACGCAATGTAGTTTATAATTAGTGGTCAATTCAATAGATTGTGAAAAGTTTTTGTCACCTTGCATGAACATGATTCAAATCACCCTGAAACAAGCCACTAATTGGAACGAATCCAATTATTCTGCCAAAACAGAGTAAAATTCGCATAGATTTGAATAAGTCATCTTTCTTGCGACACACGTTTGGGGATGTGCCGATACTGCCGATAGCCATGCTGATGAGAATTTATAAAAGAAATGACTGTAGTGAATGAAATGTAAAAATGACTTTTTTTGTGTTTCTCATTTTTTTCTCCCAAAATGTAATTAAGTATTCTCTATCTTTCGCCACTAATAACTACTTCATAGTCATCAATCACAAAGAATATATTGTGACATCTTTTAATGATATGTAATCAAAGCAATTTGTATGAATCCACAATCCATACATCCACAATTGTATTTGTCATCTTGTATTGAAGTGAACGCTTCAACTTTCAACTCTAATATTATTCAACCCTTGTCCGACCTTCTGCATACCATATATTTTATGATTTGTTGTCATCCCAACTCCCAAGTAAAAATGTTGATTATAGCCTAGCAACAAGAAAATACCGTAATTGTGTCATATAGAAGGATAAAACCATAATTTTATTTTGTAAGGCTAATGAACTAAAGCCTGTTATAAGTTTGCATGGAAAATGCATTTTGTGTGAACTACTTTCCCTGCTATTTTGAGGCAACAGATGCGAACATGATCATGCAACTGATTTCCGTTTTATTAATAAGTTTGTGTATTCAATGAGCCAAGAACAAGAGAAAGGAGGGAACACGAGAGGGAAGTTGTTTGACTTTATTTTCCTCTTTTTCTAATTATCAAAGTTTATTGACGCAATTTATTAGCTGTCTCCAAACAATCCACTCTCTTGTGCTAATTTCATGGTTATAATCCACAATCCACTATAAGGTTTTTATGGTGAGATGTGCGAGAGTCAGATTCTGCATCACTCCTACTTGGTAGGTTATGTGCCAATAATGTAGAAATAACAAAAAATAGCATGCCTCTTCTAGAGAAAGCTGAAAGGCACGTCCCGCATGAAACAGAAGGCATATTAAAGAACCTTGAAAGTGTTTGCTACGGGAAATTGGCTGATCTCGGCCTGGAACAAAAGTTTGTTTTGTCCCCACTTGTAGAAAATAAACGGGTTTCCGAGACATTCTGAATTCTGATGGATAATGTGTAGCCATTATGGCCATCCATGTGTAATCTGATAAAAATGGGACTGTTCATATGATGAGGCAACCATATTTTGGCTTTACCCTCTTGGGAAAATATTTTGGTGAAATTGATAACTTAGTATGAACGGGAGCTTGAGTTGTGGGAAAAAATAGTGAAAAATGATAGTCCATGTGTGTCCTCGACAAATCGTTTTTATTCACATTGTTTGGTATGTAGCAGTAAAAGTTGTTGATATGCCTGGAAATGTAGCTTTAGGCAGAAAAACTTTTTTTACACTGCAACTGTTTTTAAGTCTACTTTTCGTGTCTTGTGTGGAATATGATTTCTATGGGGAAAAAATCTTTGGCTGAAGCTGCCAGCATGCATTAAAATGGATTCCCTTGTCACTCACGAACAAGAAGACAGTCACATTGTTCATTGTAGACTGATGGTGGATTTTGAATATTTTTGGAGAACCTTGTACATTTAAAATGTTTTGTAGAAGGAATGGAAATTATACCCATCGGAGAAAAGAATGTTGCATATTTCTGTTCTGCATTCTAAAATATACATAATATGTGACCAATGCCCATGGGACAGAAAAATGGCACTGAAAAAATCAATTTTCTTGCGATACATAACCCGTTGTAATAAAATAGGATCCCATTTCCTTAAAAAATATAAAAACAGGACAAGGGGATCCGTTTCATGTGAAACAAATAACAAATTCCTCTTTTGTTCACCTATTTTTATGCTAGATTTACCACCCATCGTATTCATGTTGCATTTATACTGGAAGTTACCCATATTCTCAGTGATTACTTTGTTGCTCTTCAATAGCCTTGCAGCAGCAAACGACTTGGCCGACAGATGCGAGAAATCTATGTTAGTAGTTTCATGTCATGCAGAACCCAGACTGGTGGTATGGAAAATGGCAGTAAAAGCAACTCTTTTTGGTTTGGAAGAAGGAGAGGATGTGGAAAAAGTTGGATCACGTCTCACGAGTGAGTCTTGGTTTTCTCTTGAAAAAGATCTTGTCCCAGAGGTAGACAGGCTTAGTTGGGCTTATATCCTCGACGGGGAAAGTATGTCCTCTTTTCCTTATGTCAGCTTCCATTGACTTACAATATATTAGCTTGGAATGTTGGTTTAGTGAGTAAGTTGTGTGTTTGAGAGATAATATTGGATTAAGATAGATAAGCATGGTAATAAAATGATTAAGAGCAACAGCTATAACCCTCAGCGTGATCATCACAATATAATTGGCTTTTATGGAGAGCCTAAAGCACCAGCTTATTTGGCAAAGGCGATTTCATTTTACTCCAAACTCTTTCTATTTCCCTTTTCGGTGAAATGGTCGGAAAATCAGAGAACGTACAAAGTGGTTCCCTTCAATTCCCTACAAAAGGTACAAACAACAGACATACAACTTATATGGCATTCGAAGACATTTAATACAACCATTGATTGCTTACTAATTAGTAATTTATTTTATACTAGGCATGCTTCCTACTGTTCGTTTTTGGAAACACAATTTCTTTCCTCTTTTGGGTCACCAAGTCAGTCCAAGAACTCGAGGAAATTTCCAAAAGTGGGGAAGTGATTACTGCCGGGATACTGGTTTTATTTTGCTTGCTCCTCACTTGGTTATCTGTAACAACTGTGATTGTAATCATTTGGATAAAACAAAATGAATTTTGCCAATTTTTAAAAGTTCTCGAGGACTCCCTAGATGTTTTACATTTGCCATCAGTAATGGTACGGTACGAGGTGCATCATAATCTAGCAATCATTTTTCAACTGTGTTCAAATTAACTTGTGATAAATTAATTGTGATGATAGGTATGGCTTTGCCCAGTGTTTTTCTACTTTGCCAGTTCAATCACAAACCTGTATTCTCAAACGGGCCAGATTACGGTTTCCCATGGTGCCCAAATGATGACCGACGGGATTCTCTGCATTTTCAAGAGATTTGGGATTTTACCTGAAAAGATTGCAGTGCGAGATCAAAGTTGGCTGTATACAGGAATGGTGAAATGCTTGCAGGGATTTTTTAAACTAATCATATTTCACGGTGGATGCTTCTGCTCGATGCCTCATACTCTACTGCTTTCACTTTCCCTGGGTCTCAGGCAAATTGGGAAGGAGGTTGAGAAAACGCTGGAAAGTGAAACAGTTCTAGTTTTTGAGGTGGGCCAACAATATGTCCGGGTGTATTGCTGCTTGATTAACTGCTGGGCTTAACCTCACTGATAATCATAATCACAATTGATTTATGCTAAAATTGCAGGGTATAAGAATTTACGACAAAATGAAACGAATTTCAAGCTGTGCCAACACCGTTTTTGGAACGGTTATGTTTACACACTACATTTGCAACCTAACCTATGCAATACAAACGCCATTTCTATTTTCTGAAGCTGGACAAATGGTGGAGGATGTGAACTACCTTTTGTGGCTAATTGTCAGTGCATTGATTTGGTGGATTGGCAGTGAATTTCATAGATTAGTATGACTATGCAGGCAGTACTGATTATAACAACTTTATCTGATACGTGCTAAGTTGGAACTTGGAAAATAAAATATAGTTGCATTGAAATTAATGTGTTTAGGTTCAAGAAGCCTTCAGAAACTGGATACAGTTTAATCTGAATCGTGACATGTCGTTGGATGACCGCCTCAAACTATCTATTCTCTCCAACTCAATTGATAAAGATAACTTGGGATTATACTGTCGATATTTTATGGTCAGCCATCGCTTTTTGACAACGGTTAGTGAATTACACCAAACAATTAATACAATTCTCATTTTTCATTCAAACGTTTTTATTTTTACATGACTTTTTAATGTGTGGATTGTAAACAGACATGCGGGGCGGTAATAACGTATGGAATTATTATTCTTGAGGTCAAAATGTAACCCATCATCATCACTTAAACTGACATTAGATATTAATGAATGAACAGCACAATAAATTGAACAATACACATTAATTAGATACAAACTTTTTCATTAATTCTTCATATTCGGCCATTTCGGCCATCTCCTCTTTCTCTACAGTCACTGGAAAGGAGTAGCTGAATTTTACCAAGTTATTACCAAACTTTAAAATAATCTTTTTCATCATAGGCATCGGAATACCCAGACATAACTCAAATTGCCGATCTCGGTCAGTGTTTACCCCTAGAACCGGACCCAACTCCAAAGTCTCCAGTTTCCAGTCCAACTCTGATAGCCGATTAACAACCGCAAAAGTCGTGTTGAAAATCTTGAGATGTTGTAAGCCAGGAATAGATTTAGTGATCCCATCTGGAGCAGTTCCTTCCAAAAACTCTGGTGAACACTCCAAGCTTTTCAATGTAAATCCATACATTCCCATCAAAATGCTGCCCATTTTATCCAAAAATTTGCCTTCTTTAGGAAGAACCAGCTTGGTAAGCTGAAAAAGCTTGGGAAAGTTTTTCAGATAGTCTGACATGGCAGGAAAATTAGTGAAATCCCAAAAGCCCCGAAATTCCAATGTCTTCAGATTCGGAGTCTTGCCCAAGAACATGATAAGCTCACTAGGTATTCCAACCCGATTACAAATTCCATCATAACCTTCGCCGTAAATAAGATGGGTGACGTTTTCCCGTTGTTTTTCAAATAGAAGCTTGTTGATTCCCCATTGATCAGCAACATTGACAAGGGCACCTTCCCGTTCCTCACACATCGCACCTTGTAGCTCCATTTCTTCTTCCAGTTCGAAATCACTGGACAGGTTCCGAGATGATTGGGCATACTTCTTCCAAGGCCCTTCCAGCATTTTGGTACCCCTGTAAAAATAAACAGAATCAAGAAATCAGAAAAATTGCTACCTTTGACCTTCAGACCAAATTATGAAGTAAGTTTACACATTTTCCCAAACAATTACATTCTAAACAAACTGCGTTTCCTCTTGGCCGTCTTTCCCTCCAAGTTCAAGCTTTTCATGTCTTCGGTCACCGTTACCGTGGAGTCCATTTTAAGAAACAACAATTGACAATCATGCACTTCATGAACTTTAGAAAACCACAAATGATATTTTCACAGTTTACGTTTGGTCTTCAATTTGACACTACATTTCGCTTCGTCCTTCACCAAAACTGTCAATTTACTTGGTCGAGTTCATTCTAATCTATAGATTGTCATAATTGACCACAAAGTCAGTGGAAAGTTGTTAGTCGTTAAGCTTGCACGCAAATTATGAAGTATGTTACAGCTATGCTTCCAATCTGAAAAATAAGTAATCATTAACTCAATTAAAAATGTGTGGTGTCAATATGGTCTGGTCATTACCATCATTTTATCTTTTACAAAGAAACTTGCACCGCTACACCGTACGTACATTTGCTATAACGCCATAAGTAATAGGAAATATATTGCTTTCCTTGGCGGAGACCAAGTGTGTGTCCACCTCATTCAAAAGCACCTGCAAGTGATGCAACTCCACCTGCATCCTATTCTCCTCCGTTGATAACCAATCTTTTAAACTGTCCATTTGATAAGTTACATCTGCAGCGGTTATCGTTATGACACACGTGTTGCCAAAAAAGACTAGAAATCGTATCATCACACCCCAATCCCGACCATTATGTTCTGCTGCAGCTTCAACAAATACATCATTGAATCCGACAGAATAGTATAAAACTGACTCCCTTAAAAAGAGGGTAACATGTTGACCAAACAGTTTATTCATGGAAGCTGACACCTTTCGAAGGAACTGAAGGTTAGCTTGTATTTTTAACCAAGTTTCTTTGAGGGAGATGTGCTTTGTACGACGACTTTGAAGCTTCGTCGTGAAAATACCCTGAGTTCCTTGAATGTATGCTTCTATTGTACTTTCCTGGAGATATAAGGCAAAAGCTCTGGAGCAGGTCCAGATTGTCATAACAACCATAAGTAGAAGGAGGTCACAGTATACACTCAAAATACGCAAAATGTAAAAATCCAATTGAGGTGAACGCAGAAACAAGTTTATTTTCATTAGGCAATAGAAGTGGCAATGGAAATGGAGAATCGGCTGTTACTGATTTCCAAAAACGTTCCAAGCTCCAAATAGCTTGGTCAGTGGAATATGCTCTTCCTTTGCTAAAAATGTTATAAAACACCAATGCAAAGTTCAGGAAGCAAATAATCGAGACGGTTAGTTTCCTGGAGATTAAATGATTTTTGGCTGACATTGCTTGATTGCTAGGCAAGAGAATTCCGTGCTGAGAAATGTAATTCAAGATGGAAAGCAAGATTGGCTGCCGGAACCAAAAGAACCGTAAGCAGACAAACTTATAACAAGCACTGAGGACGCTGAGACAACATTCGAAATATTTCGAGGGATCATTGGAGTTGGAACTTGTGGGTATTGACCTGTAAATGTGGTCTAGTGTCCAGAGGATGTCAAGAATTGCGAAAATCAGGCAAATAATCTTTTGTAACCACCAATTGCGCATGTGAAATATACCTTGTTTGTCACGAGTAAAACGAGTTGGGGACAAAAATAGTATGTAGGAAAAGTTAATGAAAACTTGGAAGAAATTTGTAAATGACTGCATATTAAATATCGAATACTGGCTATGGATAGTGTGGAGACAACACACGGTACTCCAGTGTGCCATTAAAATGACCCCTCCAAGTACGTAATTGTTGACATGGCGATGTTAATCGATTGATGTTGATTTTTAATCTTTCATTTTTTTCTTATAGGCAATTGTGAGTGACTCTAATTTTAATGGATAAGACATTTTTTAAAAATAGACAAATAGATAAAATCGAATTTATACTAAATGCATAAAAGTTTTGCATAGCATAATAATCCAATAGCGTTCGTTTCTTAACTTTCTAGACGAGGAGGTGTGGTTCCACATTTAAAATGAATTGAGTACTCGCCTCCAGTTCCAGCCAATTCAATTAAAGCACATTAAAAGTTAAAAATGGTCTACTTCCGATAAAAATTTATATTTCCCAATAAATATACTCAATACTCAATTAGTATTTTTCAGTGAATTATCAATTTTTTATACTTTAAAGTGGGTTGGTGTCGGTATAGCCCCATGCACTTTGGTATTTTATGGTCAACGAAAACGAATATAGCTCCACAGAGCTCTGAATCTAGATACCTATATCAACGATATAAATGAATGGAATATATTACAAATCTGAATTAAGGCATGACATTAATAATATTATGACTCATGACTTTTGGGATCAAATTAAATTGATTGCTCATTGTGAAAAAAGCATAAATAATTAGCGCATTTAATCTTTCATTTTAGTGTTTGTGAAAACCTCTTTGTAAAGGTGTTATTGCGTAATAAAATTACCCATGAGATACACACAATTGATAGCAATGCTGCTGGTGTTGACTGTGATCGTTATGAATACTTCACATTTAACGTATGGAGACGGTAACGGTAACGGTACACAAATTAAAAGTGAGTCGAAATATGTTTAAAAATGAGCATGAAGTTCAAAAAAGTAATATGCATACATGTATTAAGTTTTACATAATATTTTTATTAATTGTCAAGAGAAATGTAAGCGTCAACCCTATGACCACAAATGCAGGAAGGGTTCTCGAGGGTGGTTTTATTTCAACACTATCATTAGGCAATGCAAGGAAGTTCACAGTTCTCATCAATGTACTCGTCGTCCGAACAGTTTTAAAAGTCATGAGGAGTGCGATAAGCATTGTTTGGCTTCCGATAACAATGTGGACAAACGACAAAACAACAAAGAAAATAAATCAATTAAACATACATAACTCAAAACTTACCTCTTGAAAATCAATTACTGATAATTTATTGACGGTTGACTAATAAAACCCTTAAATATACCAGATACTCCCCCATTGTATTTGTTTTATTTTTTAAAATATATTGCACTAATAAAATAATTGATATTTTCAATTTCTTTCTCTTCCCAGCCCAATATATTATGTCTTCACATATTTTTTTAAAAAACCAATCTTAACAGTTTTACAAAAAAAAAACAGCAAAAATGAGTGTTTCACGTAAGCTTCAAGTTTTTTCGAGGGTCACAGAAATTTACACAGATAAAACATGTGAATGTACAAACTTTCTCAAAATATTTACAGATTTTGCTTACTTCTTATTTCTGTCCCCATATCGAATTGTAAAGCATTCAAAAACAGATTCCTCCCATTTTGCAGTTAAATTCAATTGGTTTCACAAAACAATTTGCGCTCTATTTCTACTACTAGATGCAATTTGGATAACATATCACATTAGAAAAAAAATTCCCAAAGGTAGTAGCAATGCTGTTCCATCCCAATATTTCCCACTTTGTTTAAAAATAATAAATACATTTTGTATTTTTCAATCAATGAAAAAATTGTGGATTTACCAAGGAAAAATGGTGCACATTTTGAATTTGCTACAAAGCCACAAAAAGTTTATTTCTAACGATTCGTTGATTGTAAGAAAATTTACAGTGGCTCTCTACTGTACTTTGTCTACTTCAACGATTCTTTGTGTGTTATCGACATGCGGGCGTGATAAAATTGTAGGTATTCTCGGGTGGAACTGGAATACCTTTTGGAACAGCGTTAATGAAGAGTCCTATCGTGTATTTTATACAAAACATGATAATACTTTACTAACGTGGATAACATTTATAGGAATGATTCGGTTTCGAATTTTGAATACATTTTATGATCTATTCCTTCTAATGGCCGTTCTAACTATGTGGCTACCAACCAGGTCCTTCTCTCAATATCTCCATTATGCAAAGCAATCTGAAATAGAATTATCAAGCTTCAGAACCTGGGGGGAAATTAAACATTATCTCAAATTCCTCCGAGAGTTGTCCACTTTGTTAAACAACTTATTCGGCAGTCACATGACCTTGTTTCTTGTTCACTCCATTTTGGAGTACGCCATCAGCTTCAACGTAGTTCTTATAAAAGGGGGAAGTGGAAGTTATGGAATAAGTGGAAGCTATGACCTGGCAGCCTCAATTTGCTTCATCTACTTTTTAGGAACCACCTGCGCAGTTTTATTATTCTCGGCTGACGTGTGTCACCAAATGGAAAAGTTGAAGGAATGGCTAGAATCAGAAGAAAATCGAATGCAGCTTTCAACGCAAAATTTGGTCATGATTCTGAATGATTTGGATAATCACGTCATTTCTATCAAAGGCAGCAACATATTTCCAGTGACATATGCGCTTGTTGCCAGTGTACGTAGATTAGATTTGAATTACACAGGAAATTACTAAATGTATCAATGCATCTATTTGTAATTTCTTTTCCTTATTTTTCAGATGAGCAGTATTATGGTGACATATATTATCATTTGTGTTCAAGTTTCTTGAAGTAAATATTTATTTGAACTGGTATGTACTTGGATAAGTCGATAAGTGTAAGAATTTGTGCGTGCGGGTAGTGAAAACAGATACAACACTTAGTTCATTAATATTAATGATTTGACACATTTTTTATCCCGTACTCACATCACACCAGCTCTTGAAAAGAGTGCAACGAACTTCAAGGAGTGGCGATGAAGGAAATGCTCTACTTTCACTTTTTTTTAAATGCGTGCCTTTGTTGTGTAGTAGCATAAACATGGTATAATACCAACAACTGCATATCATTTAGTATCAGTACATTGAATTTTTAAAAGTGAAAGCACTATGTTGTCGCACATCGTACAGCTAAATATTTCTGAAGACAGTATATAACTAATTGGTTTTATTTTTAAATGAAATGGAAAACGAAACGGAAATGTTAATCAAGGAACCAGTTGCATTATCTTCATGTTTCGATATTCCCATAGTTCCCATACTTGTGTTCGCCATAATTTTGTTTTTAGTTTCATCTGCTCTTTGTTTTCGTCATGGGATGTTTCAAAGATGTGCGAAAGTCGTTAACAATCGAAGAGAAAACGAAGAAGTTGTGGTTTCACGTGAGTTCATGTAAATTTGTCACTTTATTTTATTTTACAAACGTGAAATGACTTTAATTATAATATTTCTAATTGTGTAATTTTCTTGAAGATCCGGTGATTCCCATCATAAGCCACAACTTAAATAACAAGTGGATTGAAGGAGTGATAATTACCGAGCAGGATATTTTAAGGGGCAGCAAAAAAAGTTTGGGTAGACTACAGTAATTTTGTTACATCTTGGTATTAAGCCATTAAATTAAAATCAGTCGTCAGTTCTTCATTCATTATATTATATGACTTTATGTGTGACGTTGTATAAGAAATGTAAAATTTCTCCCACAAGATCACAAATAATCTTAATTTAAATTTTCTAATGAATAGTTTTTATATTTATTTTTATGTATTGTAAAAATGTATGTATTTTACCCAGTCCTGAAAATTAATATTGACTTGGCTAAAAAACAATATCATGGCTAAATATGATTAAACCAAAAACTATTAGAAAAGCAACTTACAATCTATCAGTAAAAATGTTTGTAATTAAAATTCAGTCTAAGGTTTGAAGTATTTTTTCTAGCTAAACTATTACATGTCATATTAGTGCAATTATAAGTTAATTTAAATTTAAATTAAATTGAAATTTCCTGGTTAAAGTTTAAAATAAATCAAGAATCAAATCTGAAATAAATTTTTTGCATGTGCCAACCTTCCCTTGAAATAAATTTACTTTTTAATAGCCAAAAGCGCCCTAAAAGTTCCCCTGGTTACACTCTTGATAAATTTGAGGACACTTGTTCTTCGAATGATATACATTCTTCCGTAACTATAACATAGCGGTTGACGACCTCTCAGAAATTTAGCCATGCACCTGTTGTTCATCCTATTGCCCCATTGCTTGCCTCTCATGGACATGAGAACTCCTTTTGCTCTGCTTCGTATGTCGCCCAAGAGTCCAAACATAATAAGTAGAGCAAAAGAAGAACCCAAAGACCAAACAAGAAGAACAAAAGTATTGGAAAAGTTAATATTTTTCCAGTCTCTGATCAAACTAAAATTGCAAAACATTGCGGCATTATTGGTAACTATGTTCATAGGCATGAATATTATTGCCACAATATCCAGAAAGACAATATGCAGAATTTCTAATTGCATGTAGAAATGCTTTATAGTTTCGAATTCCCGAAAGCCTTTACTAGCATTTTGCCTTTTTACAATACGTTTGGACGAAGGCCTCCCGTCGTCACAATGAAGCTCTCTGATAAGTATGAGCATGTACCACATGTTGAGCAAGAAGATAACGGCTACAATTTGTAGTATCGCCCACGCACTCTGATGCCCATACCAGAAGCCTATTGAAAATGTAACTCGCATGTACCACTTGAGTTGTTCCGGTGGGACGAGGGATGTGAGGTAGACAGGCCAACCGGGATACAAGTGGCAATGAAGGGAAATGAGAAAGGCGGTGATTGGCATTACCTTGCCAATAAGGTATACCAATGCATCAATTAGCCGATTTTCAAGACAGGTATTAGGATTGCGGGATTTCATGAAATATCCTGAACAAAATCATGTATATTAGTTTACCAACAAAACGAGACCAAAAATATTTAAAGCCAAAAGTATATTTGCCCACAGCAAACATTTTTTTACTATACATTTGCTTAACGATGTGGCTTACTTTGAATTTCCTCAAGATAGCGAAACCAGTCTGCAAAATAACGGCTTAGTTCTTCTCGTTTCCGCAGAATTTGGAATATGATAATACAGAAGAATGGGGTCCAAATCGTGAATCCGAATAGGAAATAGTATTCCATCGTATTTTCCAGTCCTTTCAACTTCCACCGAAGCGATTGTACAATCAAGAATGTAGAGTAGAGGTGAACCCCAATCGTGAAGCCCGTAAATGTTAAAAGTGTCCACGGGGTTGACACAAGTTTTCCTCTGTTCCCTTTCCCTGTTGTCTCCCATTTTAGTGGGGTTGCAGAAAATAGAGCGGCTTGTTTGAAAAGGGAGCCCAAGTTCTTGTAACAACTGTCGCTGAGCATGCTGGCTGCTTAAAGTGAAAGCGGGGAGTGAAATGAAAGCCAAGAAGCCAACTGTATAGCACATATCAATATTTTCTAGACTAGAAAATAATGGAAATTTGAAATTAAAATAAAAGTTATTGAAGTTCCATTTTGTTTAACCTTAAATTAAGCATTGAGAAATCGATTAATTTACAACAGTAATGATTTTTATTTGAAATAACGAAGCTATCATACGTTTAATTGAATTTATTGCTTGGCCACATTTTCTCATCATTTTCATTAAATTTGTAATTAGGATTTTGTCTCCCTATTATTTTAAATTGGCTAGTTAAGTATATTCTTTCAATTATTAGGTTAGGAAATCGATATGTAAAGAGTAAATTTCAGTCATCTATTTCTTGGGAATACCAACTACCAACCAACCCAATGTTGGTATTGTCATTGTCACAAAGAACGTAATGACCGCAAAATTTGCAGGCAGAAACTAGAAACTTTTTACCTTCCCTACATTTTATGCATACAAATGTATGAAATGTTTCCAGTGACTTTAAATACTAAAGCAATGCATGTATCATATTATGAACGCATAAACGTAGGCAGCATAAATGAATTTTAACCACAGTGTTCGAGGTTTTTGTAATTTCCGTGAACAAAATCAAAACGGATTTTCAAACTTAAATAGCAGTTGCTCTGGTGTTCTCATCACCAGTACAAGTATACTATTCTCACCATTAGTCAGTTTTCATAGATACTAAATTACACTAACATCTTTCCGTTATTAATGTTATTGGATGAAGTGTCTGCCAATAAACGCAACATGCCATTGGAATGGAACCCTTGGCAACTGTTGCTCAACACATTGCGACCAAATTGCAGGTCAACCATTTGGGGATTGTCAGCCGAAGCCAGAATCACCCAAGTCGGATCCTTTTAACTGGTCTATATTTGCAGCCATAGTATCCGTACTGGTCATAGTAACAATTTTTACTGGTTTCATATGGTTATATCGCCGTCAGCGAAGGGTACGCAAAAAAATTTGAGGTGTTTAAAAATAAAGCAAAAAAGTTTTAATGTTAACACAACTCAATTTCGTAACAGCTTGAAAACATTTTATCGAAAACTGACACAGATCTATTTTTCTATGGAAATATTAACTCTGAATCAGTCGAAATGAATAGTGGTTATGCCCATGAAATCGTCGAAGGTTTACCTTACGACAAGAAATGGGAAATCCCAGAATCGGATTACTTCATTGGTAATTAAAATTAATAACTATAAACCGACTCGAAAAGATTTTCATTCTTCATAAAAAAAACTCTTGTTTTTTTTAATCCACAAAAAGACATGAACAAACCATTAGGCTCTGGATGCTACGGAGTCGTACTACTAGGAAAAGTAAAAGAACAAGTGGTTGCCATAAAAACTATACGTCCCAACCTCTCTCAAGGTCAAAGCGACACATTGCGCTCTTTAATGCTGGAAATTAAAGTTTTACAGTATATTGGCTCGTTTGAAAATGTAGTAAGTTTGGTTGGATGCAACACTGCCAACTTAGTCAGTGGTAAGAAATGATGACGATAACGATGTCATGTACGCATCTCCTGATTTTATTCATCATCAATCATTTGTATGTTTACAGGGAAAGCCTATATATTTTTAGAATACTGCCCACTTGGCTCACTGGAAAAATTTCTAAGGAAAAATAAGCATTTGTTTAAATCTGAGGATAAGACGAATAAAACTGTTGTTGATATCCAGTATAATAATCTATATCAAAACGATTTAATTGGAAATACGGGTCATATAGACGTTCAAACAATCACTGTCAAAGATTTATTACTATGGTCACTTCAGCTAGCAAACGCTGTCCAGTTTCTCGCATCAAGAAAGGTGGCACTAGTTTCTGATAAATTCTAATAATGTTCTGATAAAATTCACAAACTAAAACTCATTACATGAAATAAAAATGCTAATTTAATTTCCGTCAGGTTATACATGCAGATATAGCCACACGTAATGTTCTTCTCTTACAAAAGGATTGTGTAAAACTCACCGATTTTGGATTGGCTCGACGGTTAAATGACTACAGTAATTATGTCAAGCAGCATCAGGTAACAGTTATGTTAATCATATTACCCCACCACTGACAGGCTGACTAAAAATTAAATTATTCATCCCTTGTAAAAAAGGAACCTTTACCATGGAGATGGATGGCACTTGAGTCGCTAAAAGAACTTTCATTTTCTTACCAATCGGATGTGTGGGCTCTAGGAATAACTATTTGGGAAATTTTTACTTTAGGACAAGTACCTTATCCTGGCTTAGCATGGACACCTGACTTTATCACATTACTAACTAACAATCTGAGACCAACCAAACCGGAAATTGCATCAGAAGAAATGTAAGTGACAAATTTCCATTTATATTTGAAGTCATGAAATACATTTTGCTTATGAAACTTACATATTTTTTGTGAAGATACAACATTATGGTAGACTGCTGGAAACCAGACCTTAATGAAAGACCAAAATCGGTGGAAATTTATGAAAGGATATTATTTGAATTTCAGAAGCTTCAAATTTAAAAATAGATACGTGAAAACTGTTGGTCACGTTTTGATTATCGATGCCTTCCTCTACTCATGTCATGATTATAATACGAAGCTTAATTGCTGATTGAAAATGTATTAAATTATGCAGAAGAAAACACATAATGCAAAAATCTTATTTTATTTCGCAGTGTTTTTGCGTTCATCATCCTTTGTTACATTTGCTGTTATGTCATCTTTTCATCTTGTTTGGCTGTATGTGTGAGTGCATGGAAACAGTCAACGCCTTCGCATAAATTAAGTATAAATGTGCACAGCTCAGTATAAACAGATTTACAAAACGCCGTTCTTTATCTGTAAATTGGTTTATGGAATAGAAAAACAGTTTTTACTCATGATCCTTTTCGTTGACCATTGACATTCTGCAGTTTCAGTTTTTAATTTCCAGGGACTTAGTTTTAAAACCATTTTAGTAATCCATTGCTAAAAGTCATCCCTTGAAAAAATGTCAGCTGGAAAACTAACTCAACCAGCTCTACTCGTAGGAAGAGTTGATGAAAGATCTCTTCATCAATTATTGAGTCAGCCAACCAGTGGAACAGTCGCCAGCGTTGCTTATCGAAAGGTGTCAGCGGGCAACACGGGCATTGGTAGTGGTGATGATCGCAGAAAGAAAAGAAACAAAGGTTGCCTATTTAATTTTGAAATATATATGGTTCCAGATAAATTGGAACCAAAAATGTAAAAAAATCATATTGTGTATCTAACATAGGAACCTCTAGCTCCAGGAGAAAGTCGGATCATGATCAAGTCAACATCTCAGTTTATGACGTTGATGACCAAAGGTATGACCACTTGGAGGGCGTCATAAAGGACTTGCTAAAGCAACATAAACAGGATGCTACCGTGTTGAAAGAGTCGATTAGTCAGTGTGACTTGAAGTGCGATGCTGCGAAGGCCCAGTACAATAAGATTGCACATGCCGAAACTTCGTAAGTAAAAGAGAGCATATTTTGTTAACAAGTTTTGTTAATTTCCACTAACTGTCAACTGATCATGAGTTAATATATGGATATCATTTTCTTCAGAACTGGGGAACTCAAGGATCTTTTAGCGACCACGCTCCGAGAGAATCTAGAACTCCGACAGGAGTTGCTCCGTAAAGATTCCAAGTTTCTTGAGCTGCAGGTGGACCAAATTAATAGCAACCTGAGGAGGCGCCCAAGTCGACATGTGCAAGATGGAGGTGATGTGCCCTCACTGTTGGAAGAAGCCGCTGCAGTAGAAAAGGATTTGAAGGTGCGTCTGGCAAAGGCGGAAATTGAATTGATCGAGAAAACAAACATTTGTCGGGAGGCGAGTACAAGAGTGGCGGTGTTGGAGGAGAAATGCGAGTATCTTGAGAGGGAAAATGAATTTTTGCGAGAAACACATCAGGTGAACTATAATGGAGATGTATAGTATATACTATTCTGTCACAGTTTTACGGACTAATTAATGAATTTTGAATTGATTTATTTTTATCATGGTTGCATTTTTGATCTGGCAGAGTTGTGTGAAAACTCTCAAGGCTAAAAACGAGCTACTGGAAAAGCGATGCGAAAAGAGTGATACCCGTCGAAAATTGGACAGCGCTGGCCTTTCCGAAGAGATTCGTGAATGCAAATGGCTTCTCAGGAATTTAAGTCGTAATGTTAGCAAATGCGCGAGGTTATATTCAGAGGCGAAAATGGAGTTGACCAAGGGTCGCGCTAATTCCAAAGCAAAAGATAATTGCGTGTCGTTGTGGGAGGAGGAGCCAAATAAAGCCGATCGCCTCACCAACTGGTTATTGAACACTCATCCGAAGGTCGCTCAGAAAGCAATGTCTGTATGGACGGATTACCTAGGGCGTCACGTAATCGATCTGGAGGAAAGAGTTAGCCAGACTAAGAAGTTGGAAAATAGAGATGGATTAGAAGTTATCTACACTAACCAGAGAGCGCCAGTAAAAGAGAGCTTAACTGGTTTGGAAGGAGAAAGCAATGTTGCACGATCTCATCGTAGAAAGAAACGAGCTAATAAGCATAATAAAGAGGATGTGAGTTCGGCAGAATGCAGAAAAATTGGTAAAAGTAAACGTGAACGTGAGACGGTTAGAGCTGTTGCGCCTTCACCAACTTGGTTTCAAATTTGCGAAAAGGCTGGATTAAGTCTTGATAAGTACTTTATTCCAGCGAGTTGTAATACTGATGGCTTATCTTGAGTTTTAAATTTATCCAATTGTGCACTATTATATTTAATAAATTCCATTTATAAATTCTAAATTTGTTCGTAACAATGGGAAATAAATCAGTAGATTTGTTTAAAATGTTTGATTTGTTGACGTAAACGGTTCAATAAACGTAAACTACATATATAAGTTCGTATGTTGGTAATGACGACGAGCATACGATACTTCATACATCGATTTACATTCTAATTCTAGATTCAGTAGGTTTAAAATTTCAATCATAATCTTTACTATCTTTTTCATAAATTGAATAATTGAAAAGTATCATCAAATTATTTTTATTTTGGGCTCAGGCTCAAAATTTTGTGTTGAATTTAGTCCGGACTTTTGAATTGTTTTTTACAACTTATTTATTCGTCTTTCCAACTTTAACTTGATTTTTAATGTTATAAAATATGCTGATGTTATTTGTGATCTATACGGTTTTTCTGATTAAAAAACTGAAAGTTCAAAAAGTGTTCTTTGCTTTTGCGAGAAACTTGACGACAAAAATTTTGAGTTGATTTTATTATTGTGCAAGTCAAAGCAACGAACAAACTTTATTCGCATTCAGTAACAAAGTCACTTATTGGAAAAAATGAACAGTTTCAGAGTTTAGTTTTAGTATTACAATTTCACAATTACAGATATTAAAATAATTACATAACCTGGATATTTCTAAAGTAAATTGCTGTCCACAAACATTTTTCAATAACAAACTTATACACAAACACGACCATTACCAAATTGGTTTACTCAAAAGTCAAATGTCACTACGAAAGTAATCCTAAAACATGTACGGTTTATAAAAATCTAAAAAGCTGGACAATTTTTCCATGAAAACTCTCAGAAACTTTCCATACAAGTAGACAGCTAAACTCATTTATTCATCATGCTGAGCAGTCGTCTTTATAGGATGATTACATGGGCCCTTGAATTGGGCTCATTTTTGGGATGCGCATCCCAGCACATGGACAAATCAACTTTAGTAGTTTATCATGACAGCAAATTAATGTGGAAGATACGATGGACGGCAGCAATGTGGTTTGTTTGGACTATTCTTCGGGTTGGAATCATGAGGGAGCTTCGCCGTGATGGAAATGTTAATCAGTACAACATCTCGCTAACTTACTTTTTAGGAGCACAAGCAGGACTTGTTGCTTACGGAATTCAGATATTTTATCCACATGATGTCACCAGAATTCTGAATGGCATGATCACTTTCTTTCGTTATCTTTGGCGTAAGTTCAATATTTTTTAAATATATATATTTTATAAGATTATGTTTTCTTCCAACATGCGACATAAACTTTTTTGTAGGTACATACATGCCTCATGTTAATCCCGATAAGATTGCCACAAATTGGATAGTCGAAGTGTTATGCTTACTTTTGTATGTGATCATTTTTTTCATCAATGTCTTTGTCCTTATTTTCCTCCTTGTGAAAATTCGGGGGCCAATATCTGTGGGTCAACTTATCCCTACCAAGTACTTTTACTGGCCAATCGCCGTTGCAATATTCTTAACGCATGGCTACATGGTAATTGTGTTAATGGTGAATTTAGCAATATGTGGCAGTATCATAATGGTGTACTTGGTCTACGTTTCACTCTTTTTGAAAAAAGAGCTTGAATTGGGAAGACCCAAGTACAAATCTTTTGATAAACTTCGATCAGTTGTCAATATAATACATGTGTACCGGTCCTTTCAAGTACTCCAGACACACGCCCTGTCTTTTATGGGAATATTTCTTGTGATGTGCAACGCAGTTTTTATGATGTGTGCACTTTATGCAAACTTTCTTTTAATTCGATATTGGCATTTGCTGCAGCCCATGACCAAGGCTATATTTGGTCTGGGGTCGCCCGCTTTGATATGTTTTTGGGCTTTGTTGCTGGATCTTGGCCGGATATTCTCGGATGGAAGCAGTAAGGTTCTGTTGTCATGGAAAACTTTTAATTGGGGAAATGCAAAGGACGCGAAACTTATGAGCAAGTTTAGAAAGTCATGTAAACCAATAAGAGTGTCCTATGGTACTCAATTTGTGGTGGGCAAGGTGAGTGTGCTGAGGTTCTTGAGAGGTGTTGTGAGGGGCACTCTGAGAGCATTGCTCACTACAAAACGGCACAATTAAGTAAAGTTACCTAAATCAAATGCGCATTTCAGACATCAGAGGTCATAATATGCTTGGTGCTAGCGTATATCTTATGCATTTTAGTGTAGCAACAAGGAGAAAGCAGGAGAAAAAGAAAACTTGCAGAAAATATCGATTTGTTTGCCATTCAGCTATGCTGAAGTTGTACATGGTACTGACGAGAAGCATGCAATATTATGTAGGGCAAAATGCTCTTTAGGTATCTATCGTGCCTGCTTTCTCTGTCGAATGCATACACATAAAAAATAATACATACATACATAAACGCATGCATCCTTAATAAAATCTCTGCATACAAGTCTCAGTCAGCTTGCTACCTGTTTATAGTAGGGATCAGATCTATTTTATTTCTAACCAGATCATTGTACAAAGCTAGTTTAAATTTTTAAATCATTATCAAGATGAATCGCAGAGGAACAATAAAAAGCATACAAAGTATGCATGATGCTGTGCAACAGGAAATGAAAGGAGAATTTAAGTGTCCGATATGCATGACATGTTACATGTCCAACATTTTCCAATGCATTAATGGTCACAGTATTTGCGACACTTGTGTTGACATTGTGCCAAATGGAGAGTGTCCCCAGTGTCGTGTGTCATACGAGAGAGGAAAAATTCGTAACCGTTCTCTTGAAGCTGTTCGAAATCAAATGCCCTTTCCATGTCGCTTTAGTGGGTTGGGGTGCAAGGAGCAGGTTTCCTTTCAACAAATGAAAGCTCACGCGCGGTTCTGTGGATTGTAAGATAGTTTAAGAAAAAAAATTGCTTGCTTGCTTTTACCAGTACCACTTTGATGAGAGATTCATTAGATGAGTTAAATTTTTCAGTGGAAGCATAGTGCCCTTGTGCAACCAAATCGGTTTCCATAAATGCGATTTCCAAATGAACCCCTTCAACATGTGGCAAGCCATCGATCACTTTCAGAGAAGACATGCTGGAGTGAAAGTGATGGGTCCTCACTTTGACGTGTATTACCGTGATGTGAAGAGTTGCAAGAAGGGAGGACATTTTATTTGGAATCCAGTTATTGTAAACTTGCAAGAAGACACGACATATTCCTACAATTATGCCTTTTTGCTCATTTGCACGTACGATGGAGAAGATAACACAATGGCCTGGAAATGCTTTCATCTTCATCATGATATCAAAGAAGCTCCAAAATATTACGTTAATTTGAAAATTGATTCTGAACAGGTAAGTTGAACAAGACATACCTTCTAATTCGGGTGATATGTCCATTTAAACTTTTTTTTATTGCTACTTTGCAGCATGGAGAACTCACGTGGCGAATCCCAGTGCTATCAGTTTTGAGGGATGAGCTGATGATGAAATCCTCTTTTTGCAAGACTCAGCATTCCCTTCTCAAAGAAAACTTTTTGAGTAGCAAAGACCGGAAAGTGAGTGATGAAGTTATTAGAAAGGAAATGAATGGTCTTCATGTCCAATGTACTCTGGGAAGTGACCTTGTTGAAAAGCATATTATCAAGCCAGGTGAAGAAAGGCCCGTTCAGGATACTATTGCTTGGGTGAACAGGGAAGAGATTAAAGTAGAAATAGAAAAGAAAAATAAAACGAAAAAATTCTTCATCATTTAAGCTATGAACTATTAATACAGGTATCTCTACCAAGCCAATTTACTAATCCGTTATGTAAAATACAAGTCATTATCATATTGTTATCGTTCTCAATATTCTATTTTAAAGTTAAGAGATTAACATTTCGCATTTATAAAAAATAATAACAAATTAATATTCATTTATCAATAAAAACAATCTTTGAGGATTTTCTTTACTTGTTTACATCAATTCTTTCATTTCAACGGAATCAGTATTGTCACGCTTTTCTAGATCATTGCGCCTATTATTCACGCTAATCATACTACTTCCTTTAGTAATACTACGACCCTCAGCCCTCTCCTTCAAAATAATCTTGACATCCGAATAGACTCCCCGAAAGTATCCAAATATCCCGTAGACGTTTTTAATTATGAAAATCACATCCTCTCTGTCGTTTTTGTTCCACAGATGAACACGGATAATAAAAAACGGCAGGTTCACTAGCAGAAGGTGCAACGTCTTGTAGATCATTTCTAACTTGACGTGGTAAGTCTCCCCAAAATTGGTTGATGTGAGCTTGTACAAGGTCACCGTGGGCAAGATCAAGTTAATGGCAGACAGGGTGATAATTGGCGGAGTAAGAATGACTGAAGGACATTGTTCACCGCGCTCCCCATGATGTTCTTCATGTTCAAAGGTTGTTATAAGGAAGGACAATAGACAAGCCTGCGACAAGTTGACACAAGAATCCAAATAAGGTTTTTATGTTTATGAAGCTTTTTTGCTGATTTGTACTCACCGTGTCTAGGATTTCTAGCGCCACTTCGTATGACACTGAATTCAGATAAGCATTTCGTTTGGGATCCGTTTTCCCTGCGTTGTGGTGCGCTTCCACTAGTAGCGAAAATATCACTGCTGATATTCCAATCGCCAATTGCAATACTTGTGGTCCAAAGAAGACTTTCTGATGATCTTCTTCAGCCTCTCTCCACATGTCGCTTAGATTTGAAGTAAAAATCATGCAAATTTTGACAACAAGCACGGATGCATACATGAACCAGGAAATGTAGCACAAAGGAATCTTGGAAGAAGAAATGTAGTTCACCAAAGAATTCTTTTGGAGGTCATCTCTTGGAATTCTGGAAATATCATTTCCTCCGCTCGCACTCTGCTCTCTTTTTCGGGAAACATTTTTAAAACCACATAAACAGGCGAGCAGAAATGCTGTCAAACAAACAAAGTCACCAATGAGCCATAAGAGCTTTTGGTAAATGGGATTCACATAGTCACTAGGAAGCTCTGCGTGATATTGTGAGTAAACTGTGTACTGAATTAAGATGACACTTTGAAAAACAAACACTGCTGAGAGCAAGACAGCGTCGAGAATTCGAAACAAGGTGTATTTTGTGACCCCCATCATCCTAGTTGAATTTAATTATGAACAGAGTGTATGTGTACGAGAAGTCACTATCCCTATCCATTCACGCTTAAAATCGTGAATGAAAATTATCTTCACTTTTAATCAAATAATGGATGTTTTGACTATCAATAAATATTGGTTATCGGCTCACGTTGACCTAAATCAATGATGAACTTGATTACTGCACAGCAGAATCATTTAATTAGGAATCTGATTCGTTGCACATTTTAAATTGTTTGATGATTACATATATGCGTTTTTGCACATCGTTATATCATGAAATGTTCTATCGACAAGAAAATGGTCTGTGCGTGTTTAGCTTAAAATGCAATTTAACAACTTAGCACAACAGAATTAAATGTTGTATGTACGATTTGCCTCCTGTAACGAAAGTGAAACGAACATCTCTTTAAATTACATCATCATTTGCACTCACACATAGCTTTTGAGTTTCGTTTGGCTTTACTTATAACAGCGCAACGTGTTAGTATGTGCTTGTCCTTCCTTCCAGATTTTATTCATTTACTTCCATTAAATGCTATTAACTCCAGTTTTGTACTTTGTACAAAGAGAGCAAACAAACAACTAGGTTGTAAGATGAATGCTTTATCATATAAACTATTTGTACGAATGGATGAAGCATGAAACAGTTTGTAAGTTTGTAGCACACAGACAGAGAACAAAGCTGAAAGCTAATTATCGCTATTGCTAAACCACATTAGGTTAGAAATGTGTCAAGTAAGCATTATGAATACAAATCAGTTCAGTTCAAATTCATGTTACGAGAAATCTAGTTCAGACTTCACATGTTATAGATGTAATGTTATGCACCATTAACGAGACTGGAAAAGAATTCATAATGAGAAATAGGAAATCAGGAAATGGTTTACATTTACATGTATGTAAACTGTGCATGCCTATTTCGTTTTTCAAAGTATCAGTTTCTTTATGTCTCTCTCTCTCTCTCGACTGTATTTTATGATGGTTAATGAACGACAGATTATGACTTTATGACTGAATGTCATGATATGAGTGAGACCATATACGATTTAAGATCACATTAATAGTTGAATAGATTTTTTTATACTTTTATTTATATTTGTCCAGTAAAGATGGTTTGAGTCTGAATGCATGTTTTTCTATTCCCTATTCAAGAGGTCCATCGAGAAAATATTTGTTTGGTTGTAAATGAGTCATAGTCTAGCAAATAGTCTAGTACATAGTCCACAGTTCAGTTTAGCAGTCGTATTTATTTACTAGCCAGCAAAGCTCTAAACGTTCCTCGCACCACTCCTTTCAAGAAGATCATTAACGACACCCTCCGAATGACGAACCATGTCCCATAACAAAGAAATATAGGTTTACAAGATCTCTGAAATTTTTTCATCAACTTATTCTCCTTGTCACTCCCCCATTTGTTTCCTGTCCAACTTCTCAAAACTTTGCTACCACCAACAAACATATACCTACCCATCTCCAAACAAACCCCCCAAACAATTATGATGATTACAGTGAATGAGACTAAAGGCCCTATACTCATTTTTGATAATTCATCCCAATAGCGCATTAATACAAATATGGAGTAAAGCGAGCCAAGCATACAAACTGCATTACAAATTAGAAGGAACCAACCCAAGTAGCAAAGGCCATAAATTTGTAAAATTTGGAGAGACCTGTAAACTCTTCGGATACATTCCGGCGTTCGCAAAGTGTCACTACTTTTGTAACTTCGTTTAGCCAAGCATAGTTCCCTGGTAAGTATGATTGTGTAGTAGAACTGAATTATCAAAATGCCCCCTGCATTTACAGCAATATTTGTACTTATCACATAAAGCATATAAATATGAAAGAGAGTAATTGCAATTTTAAGAGGAAGTATAAAATATTTGGGGGGTATTAAGCCGCCTAGGAATATGGTAGCAGTGGGGTTGTAGATGACAAATGAAGATAACAAAACGAAGCCAAGGATGGAGGAGATCAGAAGGAAGAGTATAAAACTATCGATGAATAAGCTCAAGCTGCTCTTGTTTGGCTTAAAATTTGGCATATACTCGTCTACGGAAATAAAAATATTTAAATTAATTTTAAAAAATGGCTGAAAAGGTTCTTTTTAAAATTTAATACCTTGAATATTTCTGATGAACATGAAGGATCCGTTGAGATGCCTGCCCATGTCATCTTCGTACACGCGGCATATTGTAAATATGACTATGGCCGCTGCCCCGTTTAGAAAATGGGCGAGTGTAGCATTTAATACGGCAAAGTTTCTTGCAAGATACAATTTAGCCAAAATCCCAATTATGCCTATCATCCAAACCAACGCCAGTGCGTAATTTCTTTTAACTTTTTCAAATGCTTTGGGGGAACGGATGAATTGTACCTGCTTTGGGTCAAAATAATGACATGATGCCCCTACATAACACGAAATTTTAGTCACATTTGAATATATCCAAAGAAGCCGTTTGCTGAACATTTTTAGTACACTTTCCAAACTTGAGTTTGGAAATAAAATGTTATGAAGCAGTTTTTTAAACAGGAAGTGTGCAAAGAATAAAATTATGGATCATTGGTACAATTGGCAAAATTAGGTTGAATGGACAAAAAGGCAGTAAATTAGGAAAAACCTGTAGAGAAATGGAGGATAAAGTGGAAACATTGTTATTAGATTCAATAGCAGTGCCTTGAAACAAGTACATATTATAGAAAATGTGCCAGTTGCAGTCTCCTGTCAACGCAGAAGTCAATTAGTCGATTTGAAACGAACAAACAAAATTATTTTAAAAATTGCTTATTTTTGTAATGTAATAATTTTATTCGACCAGAAATTATGATGTATGAAGACATGTGAAGCCAAACTGTAGTTTTTGCTACTGGGTTAAATCATAGGTTAAGTATAATTTCATAACTAGCTAAAGGTGAAAGGCAATATTCCGGCAATTTGGGCTGCTCCAATCAGACAAGTCACGTTTCAAAAGCTTTATTTCTCAAAGCTTACAACGAATAACGTGATAATAACGACCAAAAGCTGGAAAATAATAGACATACTTCGATTACTTGTTATAAACAAATTAGACGTTAGACAAACAATTTCGATTGATAAAGACCTGTGCAACGAATGTGTAATCAAATTTATATAGGCCAACTGATCCGATTCCAACAGGAACGATTTCCAATTCCTTAAGTAACATTTTCAATTCATACTCATCATCCTCATCAAGCACAAAGTGGCTCTCATTTTCTGAGTCATTAACAAACTCAACAAGCCATGTCCTGAAGCAAGCTGCCTAAATAAAATCCAATTTGTTTAATTCAATATGTGTTAAACATTTAACCAATTACAATCCAATGCATTTCATTTACATATTACCTTCCGGTAAACTTCCGCAGCTAAAAACAATGCTCCAGAGAAAAAGACCACCAATACCAACATTGTAACCAAATTCACCGGATCATCCGTGCTAACCGCGTCATTCAGCAAAAATATTAACCTCATCGAATGGTCCACCAACCAAATGAGAGTAACAATTGCCCACACCTCATTCACACTGATTGCAAATCCTTTCAAATCATCAAACCTATCCAAAATGAACTCTGCGCAGGGATACCTCTCCTTTTTACGACTTCCCCTCATTCCCAAGATTTCAGGTTTCACAGACTGTATGCACTGCTGGAAATTTACCATTGAAAACCAAATGGCGACAGGTGCTGGAGCTAAAAAGAACAGCTCCACTACTGCAAATATCTGAAAATTTGCAAATCGCATGATTACCTCATTGATACCCAATGCCAATTCTAGGTTTGAGTATGGCTCCAGGATTATCTCTGATGCGTTAGATTGATTATCCATTCCCGATTCCTGTGTGGCAGTAATCAACCCAAATCTAAAATTTGCATCATTTACCAATTTATCAAACATTGAAACCAATGACATGTCAGAGCGGTCGCCATCAAGATGGATAAATAAAAGGTTGACATAGTTTACAGACAGGAAAATGATTGACGAAAGGGAAAGAAGAATCATTCCTTTCTTTCGTATAGACTTCCCTTTCTCGGTGCGAAGCAAGCTTTCCTCAGTTTCTCTGTTTTTGTTCAAAATCCCTTCCAATTCTTTAGACTTCTTGAGTAGTACCCAGAAAAACATGGCGAGCTTTGCGTCATTCACAAAGGAGCGGATGAGTAAAAAATATCGTTTTGCAGAAAGGCTACTAGTCTTCACAAAACTGGTTAATTTTATTTGTGCATTAGAAACGTGAGAAATCCACATGGCGGTCCAAAGCAATAGGAAGCAGATAACTTGTTGAAATCTCCAGGATCGTAGACTCCACATACCAGTTTCACTGCTGAACACAGGCTTGTAAGGTACCACGCCCATATAGTAGCCAAGAGTGAAGAAAATTGTAAATGTCGAGTGTCTCATCTTGCCCTGAGTGAGATCCTCCAAGTGGAAATCCTCTTTCCGATGACGATGATCATCTTGAACTTGCTTTCTTGATGATGGAGGACTCCAAGAGTTTACTTTAGTAAAAAATGACATAGTGCTGAAGGCTGCCAAAAATGAAATGTTTGTTAGGATGATTGATGGATGCGCACATATTTATATTCAATACATAAACTGAGTCGACTTCAAGATAATTTAAAGCTCTACTGGAGCGTAGAATATTAGCGCATATTTAACCAATTTCCTGATTACTTCTTAACATCAATCAATTTCACGATAATTTGCCGCACCCTGTTATATATATTTTTGTCTTTTGTTCAAAGTTAAAACTGAACCTTGACACATTCCTCTACAAGGTTTTCGACAATGAGGCTCTCAGACTTAGAAAGCAGTGAAAGCGCATTTCTTGTGCCTTTCTTCAATTTTTTCTTTTACTTTGGCTTACTTCCCTTCAAGGTTACACTTGACCCAAGAAGCAGCGTTTATCAGTTGACATCTCGGCGATGTCACAAACTGTTTTGCGGAGCTGCTCACTTTCTTGTAATCATTATGTACCTTTTTACCACTATCATGTTTTTACTGAACATGGCCGACAAGGAACCCACAATCATTCTTGCTTTTGAGGTGATCTCCAATGTGTCCGCAGTTCTTTCAACTTTGATCATTGTGAACATTTTGTGGCGACGACAGGATGACTTTCTCCAAATTATTGAGCTAACTCGTATGAAGATTAAAGAGAGTGAAAGGAAAAAGATTGGATTTACGGTGAGAAATATTATAATTAAATGCTGCAATTTGAAGTGCAATTTTTGTAAAATTCCTGTAAACAAATTTCAGATTTATGCCACCCTGTCTTCTATCTTTGTCTTGATGAGCGTTGTCAACTACGTCTTTATCGAAGACGAAAGCCACGGTCATGCATTTCCTGTGCAAGATGAAAATAATACCCCTTTCAATTATACATTGTTTCAAAGTGTAAAAATTGCGTCTACATGCACCCTTATGAGGTTGAAACTGCTGGTACATTGTTTGTACATGTACACCAGCACGTTTTACTTAACCATTCAAGGCATTCTTCTCGTCTTGACTTTATCTTTAAGACGGCTTGGAAATGAGTTTGCTGAACAAATGGAGACAATTGGGGGAATCCCAGACGAAGCGATTGAGAAGGTATACATAAATTTATTCCTGACGTGGGTTCTCTTCTTAAATAGGTAACTCTTCTTTTCTTTCATTTATTTTTAGGGAATTATTTGCTATCGAGAATTGAAATTTGTGTGCAGCAAAATTGGCAGTGTTTTCGGAAGCCTTTTGATGAGCTACTACATTGTGTGCGTTTCATATTATGCGGAAACACCTCATATTTTGTTGGGTGAAAGAGGAAAGTTGGAAATTGTCGTTTTGGCATACTTCTTCATAAGTGGGGTCGTGTGGATATTAGCCGCTGAGTTTCACAATCAAGTACACATAATAATCATTTAAATACATACACATGTAGATATCATCAATGTTTAATTTGTTGAAAATTTAACTTTCTCCATCCTTTGAAGGTTCGAAAAAGAACTCACAGGTGGATAAGTCTATTTACAGTCAATGGGAATTCGACGATGGAAAATCGTTTGATGATTTTGACCTTTACTAACGAAATCAACTTTGATCCTATTGCCCTAGCATGTAAATATTTCAGGGTGACATTTGAGCACATCGGAACGATGGTTGGACTCATTTTGACATACGTGATCATAGTTTGCCAGTTATATCAGTAGAGCATTTCCATCGAAATTGATACACAATCAAAATCAGTTATCATCAGAAGAGTACATTTCCATATATTTGGCTTGAGAACTATTTTTCATTCGTTGCTCCTATTTTTTCGATAGATTTTTTATGTAACAGAAAGTGTGATTATGTAGTAGATGGTCCTTCATGAAAAATGGACGCTATAAAACCATTAGAGAAAAATCGAAGCCGTCAGTTGATGGGACTAAGAAGGTCAGTAAAACAACTGAAGAAACATGTGGATCCCAGTTGTCCAACTCCAAATGAATTAAGACGGCTGGAAGAGATCATAAGCTGTGTTGAGTTGAGCAGGAAGAAGAGCAAAAAGGAGCAGCACAGAAATAAGCATTCTTGGTCAAATGTATTCCCATTTAGACAGTTTGTACGTTTGGGAGTGATTCCTTCTCGAACAGTAGCAGTTGCAGCAGTTGTGGAACAGACTACTACAAGAAGGGAAACAAAGGAGGCGGATCTTCGTGATATGATGCCAGACTTGGAGAAAGTTTTAATTGAGGAGTTACCTCATCACTCGGATCCATCAAAAAAGGAAATACATTTGTATGTGCGTGACAGCAATGTGCAAAGCATGATAGGTTTGACAAGCGCTTTGAACAGCCAGTCTGTCTTACAACCAACCAAGATTTACGTCAGCTTTACTGGTGAAGATTGCAATAATGAAGAAAGCAAAGAGAAGGATGGGGTTGATGCTGCCAGCAATTTGGCTACTTTGATACTTTCATTCAACCAGTTTGAAAGCAGTTTGGAATCTCTGAACCTGGATTTGAGAGGACTTAATGCCAAGCCAGATCTGAAATTTTGGGATAATTCATCAGCGAAGGAGATTCATCTTCAAGATGAATCATGGATATTGGATATTAATTTACCATTCTTGAAAAATCTTTCCATTACGGACTGCCGTGGGCCTTGGGGATTTCTATTGTGCTTTCCAGCTTTGGAAAATTTAAACCTGTTGCAATGCACCGTTGGCTGTTTTCACAACGAAAGGGTGGTGCAATTGACTTGGGAAGAGGAAGCCATGTATGAAAGTAGTATATGGAAATGCCTATCTAAACTACAAACGCTGAGGATGGAGAGAATGAAAGATGACAGATATCCGGAACGGTGGTTTCCTCAAATGAACTTGGAACTTACGAGGGGGAGCTACGAAAGGTTTCAGAGTGAGGAAAAACAGTTAAAAATGACGACAATTGCGTGGGATGTGCGAAAGAAAGGGAGTGGTGGTGGTAATGGGAGACGCTGGTGGCGATACAGAAACTATTGGTAAAGATGATTAGTAATTTTAAATGTAAATTAACATAAAATGAACACTAGTAAATTACTTGGTTGTGTTTTTATTGAAACTGAATTGTTACATGTTTAGAATGAAATAATTTCATATATTTGGCCTTACTTCTCTAACTTCATCTTCATCTCGTGGTCTGTTTTGTTGGTTTATCTTATCTTGCATTTCCTGCTGCTCCTTCAAATACTGTAGGGTTTGCTCTACTGTCGTACCCGGAGGCATTTGAAAGTATTCAATGTTACTCTGCTGCTGCTCTTCCTCACAGTCATCATCACCACCAGTTTGTATTCCCCTTTTCCTCCTTGTCACTACGGTTGGCTTGCCTCGATATTTTTCTAACCGGTGACGTGGGAGTCTAATGAAAGGAATCGTGAACATTAATTTTGAGTATGAAGTATAATATACATTTACATGTATGTATAGGTATTTTTAAATGTCCACTTACGCCTGCCAAAAGTCCCTAAAGCTGTATCGGTAGAGAGAATCGAGATCCCTGTAATTGCAAGGATTCATGCATCTCCCTCCTTTATCTTTTGGAGGCGGTGTGACCTCAGCTTTTTTGCCAAATTGACCATCGTAGCTGGCACGGTACAAGCTAATTCCCTTTGGAAGGTTTACTGGTCTACAGTGCTCTTCATTCACTGAATCCACCATCTCAGGTGTCCAAAACTTGAAATCTCTGTGGTACATTGAACGATCATCAAACTGACCACAAGGACATTGTTTTGTATATGGTTTGATTGGATGGCCATAAGGTGGAGGGAATCGAGGTCGACACTTGTCCACTTCCGGTTGACATTTGTAAGGTCCCCAAAGGATTCCATTGGGATTTCCGGAATCCTGCTTGGCTCCTTTGCGTTGGTCATTTGAGTAGGCCACGTAACTCACTCGATTTGTGGTGTTGTCATTAAATGGTAGAATGGGAGGAGTGTAGCCTTGCAGTGGACCATACCATTTATTAGGAGCGCATCTTTTCTTTGCGAAATAGTCTGCTTTGTAAGTGGTGTCATCTCGGAAAGGAGCACAAGGATCCGTTTGCAGGTTATCTTGATACTTGATTGGTTTTGTAACGACAATCGGCCAAGGATCTTGATCCCGCATTTCAACAGGCACTCGTTGATCCACTTCCGGGTCACAACACGTATACCAAATATTATTCATACTGGAGAATGGAATAGCGTCTGGACTTTGAATTGGAGGCAGTGGACCAGGTGGAGGTCGGAGGGGATATGGCTTGTAGAAATGGTTGTAAGTAGTGCACTTTTCCAGTGGTGTCTCTGGTGGCATCCATGTGTCGTTTTGAATCCAATCTGGACAGCAGACTCGATCCTCTGCACATTTTGGCGGGTATTGAGAACATGTCTCTGTTGCCGACTCCATACGACCAATTCCACATTTTATGTTGTCTGGAGCTTTGATGGGAGGTGGAATACAAGCACACTTTCGATGAAATTGAGCGGCTGTCTCCGTATCATCGGTGAATTCACCACAAAACTGGTCCATTGACCACATCCCTCGTTTGATTGCTTGTGCCACGGGAGGACCATTTGGAACAGGATCCTTAAGCTCATAGTCAAGTCGGTATGAAGTGGCGCTTTCCAACGGACATTCACATGGATCATAGCAAGCGGGATTATACCGCTGAGGTGGTGGTGGCGTGGGTTTTGCATAGAAGAAGTGCTTGTACGTTGTACAATCTTCCATGGGTGGACATGGAAAGGAGCCTTTGCAAACGTAGTCCATTTCCACAGGATCGGGAAACCTTTCCAAGCAGGGACACTCTGGCTTACAGCAGTCATCGATATTGTTGTGCGACCAGGGATATTGGAAGGTTTTATTGTATTGAGTAATGCCTCGTTCGTACAGTCTAGGAACACAAATGTCGTTAAAATCTAAAGGCTCTTTGGGAACGGGAGCTTGATCTTTGCATTTCGACTTGGATAGAGGATTGGGAGGACAAAGACACTTGTCCTTGTTTTTGCAATGGCAGACATTCTGGGTGAGAGCCTTCCATCGATCACGGAAATAAGCTGTGTACTTGTGAGGAGTGCAAGCGGGATCGTGACGTGGAAGACGAGGATGGTACGTGTAGCAGGTGGGGGCCCGGTAGCAATTCTGCTTCCGGTTCATTAGGTACGGTTCGAAGGCCATTTTGGTATTGAAAGATGAACGAAAATTAATGAAAGGTGGAGACTAGGAAGTGGAATGAGACATTCAGAACAAAAGTTGAAGAGCTTATCTCTGAGTTTCTTTTCTGCAAAAATAAAATTGAACTTTTTTGAATTGAGTTACAACGGTAACGACTTTGTAGTTTTTTACAATAAACTTTTATTAGACCACAAAACTAGAACATTTCTCTCCTTCCATTTGCCTTATAATTATCATCATTATGAATATAATATATGTGTATAGTTTAAATTATCTTTAGATTAAAGAACATAATTTACCACTCCTAGAATAACTAGCTGTTCAAAACAATTCTATTTTTCAATTACAGTAAGCATTGATTGATGTGATGATTTTGATCATGAAATGAAGGTTGAAGATGGTCTGATTTTTGATGAGTATTTTTGGCTGACTGGCATTTTTGGCATTTGTGTACATAGCTGGTTGGCTTCTTAGAACAACACGAACGAACCTAACAGCTTTGATTGATTGATGACTTTAACTTACAATTAGTTTTGTAAAGAAATTTCCATGTATTACTTTTGGCTTTCCCCTAATCCAACAAGCCACATCATGTGAAAGTGAGTGGGTGAATTATCATTAAATATTGAGAAGAAAAAAAGTAATGTTTGTAAGTAGTAATTATTAAATCTCTTCACAGTATCAGTTTCACTGCTAAGAGAGGAGCTAAAATGAACACTAAAATTTGTCGTTGCTACAAGTTTTTATATGTGTACTTTACAATCTACTTTTAATTGTTGTCATTTTTAATTTTTTGAATCAAGTGATTGAATATTGAAAGAACCAAGATTCCCGTTTGATGATATGATAATTGTTTTGCAGACATGATAATATAATGGCAAGCACGTAGTAATTTTATTCTCTTATAAAATATTATTTGCTGGTGGTATCGGTATCAATATCAACTTACCTACTACACTAAACTCTATGAAATAAATAAATCACATCTATAGCTAATTAGCTAATCAAATGAAACTTTGCTTCAATCCAATTCTTTCTCTTTTTTTGCAAATAAAATGAAAATGAAAAGCGACTAGACCTGCCTATTTGATATAATATTTATGTAGTATCATTGTCTTATAGTTTGAGTGTTAACATTTTCGCTTTTCATATAATGACCAGCGGAGCGTTTTATTTTTTACTTGACGCGAATCTGGAAGGGACTTCCGGGAACATGTTTCTCGTGGTACTTCAACTGGAGCTTGTACACTCCGGGGGTGTACGGCTTGTATCTTAGTGTGCAAGTGCCATTGCCGTTGTTGCGTAAATTAATATCCGGCTTGCTGGTTCCCTCCAAGTGGTACTGCAATGGAACTGTTGGCAAGATTCCAAATCAAATATAAAAATATTTCTTTCATGATCCAAGATTTGCCATTCACCCATCCACATCTTTCTATCTACTCCTCTCACTCTCCACACTCACCTTTAATTTCAACCCTTTCTCACTCTATTTTTAGTTTAGTCACTTATTTTTGTTTTCTTTGTTCTTGCAAGTTTATATACAAAAAGCATGCATAACGTATCTGGTATTGATATGTAAACTTACAAGTAATTCCAGAATCTCGAGGATCAATGTTAATTTCGTTAAACTGGCCTTTGCGTCCTTCCTTAATCCCAGTTCCGGTGATGACTACCTTCTCAACAGGAATTAAAAATTCTCCTTCGACCTTGACGGTGAACGGACTGCCTTCAACGTGTTCCTCGTCAAACATAACGGAAAACTGGTAGTCGCCCTCATTCTTGCAGTGGTATGTACAGTCCATTATTCCATCTTTTACCTGGAGTGTTACCTCAGGCTTCACTCCCCCAGGCCCTTCCACGTCCACCATCATTTTGGAAACGTTGAGCCCACCAAGTTCAATTTTAAATGTGTTGCCCCAGTCTAATTATTCAAATCAATTGAATATAATCAAATCAAAACCTTTCCAGAAAAAAAGTAGTCCCATGAAATTCTTTTTATGAATTTTCACTTACTTAGATAACCCTTTTCCATCCCATCCCCAGAAAGTTTAATTTCACTCGACATGTTGACTTTGTTTTTATAAAATAGTTAGAAATTAGAAAAATATAAAGTTGAGTGAGCAAAAAATCAGAAACTCGTTTCCTCTCTTTCTTCAAACCAATATGGAGGACGCGTCCTCCTTTCCAATATGCGAGAACAATGGTGGAAACTGGTTTGCTTGCAAAATGTATACACACTTTTTCACAGATTTCTATGTTTTCTGATAATGTGCTCTTAATTTTTTGATAAAAGACAAGTTTATTGGAAAGGAAACTTTTGAGAGGAGTAAAATATTTTGTTGATTTGGCTCTGTTGAGGTAAGGAAAACAACTGAGGGACAATCACAAGTGAAAACTCTTTTGTTCCTGCTTTTGATCGAGCTTCTAGGTGCAAAACCTATAATACGTATGATGATAATATTATATTTTTTTAAGTTTAAAAGTAGTAGCGATTATGATAATATTATGCGTATGAAATGATGAGAGGATGTCTTCTTATATTCTAATAATAATACCGAAACACGTAGGAAAAGCGTGCGGTTTGGTGGTGATATGATAAGTATGATTGGGATTGGCAAATTACGATATTAAAATTTTCTTTCTTTCTTTCACAACCCAACATAAAAATGTATGGGAGGAGGAGAAGAGTGACTAGAGTCAGTTTTTATATGTACATTCCAATCGAACAACGTGACCTTTTCTTGGTGATACGCCCTTTCTTCTGGAATATTATTATATTTTTTTACAATTTTTTTTTCGGTATATGAAGCGTTCGAGAAGCGGAAGGAATTATAAAAGTTTGATGGTGTTTGTTAGTATGTCTACATTGTACACCATGTTCTGTGAAGATGAGGGCCAGGGCCGTGCCCATCGAAATTCAGCATTTATTGGAGGAGTACATGTATTTATTTTAAAGGTTTAACATTGCATTCCTATCCACCGCCGCAACATTTCTTTCTGGCCTGGCTTATTTCTTATTTATATATCCCTTTTGCTTTAAATTTCAATTTTTTTCAAGAAAAAAATAGAGATAGGTGTGGGTAGGTATATTATCTATAGACTTGGTTCTTGCATATACACACACTATTAAGAAGAAAGATGAAGAGAAAGATTCATTTATTATGATTATGCCTGGCTAATGTATAGCAGCCAGCAACAGAGAACATCGGCATCGTCATCACTATCATCATCAAGATCAGTCTTCTTTTTTCCCTATAAAAAAATTTATGCAGTGAAAAATGCTGCCCGAGTATCTTTCAAATATTCACATATGTGATGATGCATGCACTGCCAAAATGCCAATAATATTGCCATATTACCACATGCCAGACGTGTTCTCTACTAAAAAAAGTAAATGAGCGACTTTTCGCAGGATTCGTGCTGGGTATATTATGAAAATGATGTTTGTCGAAACATTTCGCAATGAACTTTACACGATTAATAATATACATGAAGGAAAAATTATCATCTTTTTCGGTTGTCGGAATGTTGCCCACTAGACAAATCGATGTCTATGCAGATGTCTCATGTCGCCCCACTGCACTGCCAAACACTTTCCAAAGTGTTTTAAAGGGACATTTTTTCGGGGTACTTTGAGATTATATCAATTCGGTTATGACAAACTTCCGAACTCCTATTTTTGATATCTTCTTCATATTTGTAATTATGTTAATATTGTGTAGATCAGATCCACGTCATGCATTTTTGCACAGAGACACACATTTCCGAAATGAAATGATCAAGGGGGAAAATATGTAAAGTAAGTGGTTCCAATAAAATTAAAAATAAACTTGTGTAGCTCGCGGAAAATAGGAGTAGAAAAAAGGAGTAAAAATGTGTTCAGAAATGATCGCCGTCTTCATCTTCAGTGAAAAGTACAACATATTTACTAACACGAAAAACATGACGACTAATAAAAACTATACGACATTTTCTCTTCTTCTTCGGTTGGCTTGGTCGGTCGGTGTGTCGTGTGAACCAGAACCACAAGCAAAAAAAATCATCATAACCAAACCAAAACCAATCTGCCTGCACTATATCATCTTTTTCTTGACACTACATTTCATACTTCATACTTGTTATACTAGGAAGCAAACGGTGGTATATATTTTGCAAATGAAGTACAAAAGCAAATGTTAAAACACCGATTTCAGATGAGATGATCAGGAGCAGGATTTTCTCTCTATATATTTCCCACCTTCATTAGCTTCACCAATTTTTTGGAATTCTATAGAGCTTACTAAATTCTTAAAATGGTAATGATGATGGAATATTATGGAATTTCTCGCCACACCTCCTTCATTTTACTTTGTTTCCTTTTCATACCTTAACAACATTTTTGTTGACGATGATGAACAATTTTTTCCCCTTTTTCTCAGTTCTCATCCTCGTTGGATGACGAAAAGAGTAGAAAAGATAAACATTACCACGCCAAATTTGCCAATTTCACCGATTTCGTCAATGAAAATAGGAGTGAATAAAGTGGCAGCCTTACTGACAAACTGACATTGACACCACACCACCACCGCAAAATAAAATGAGATTTCATTAACACTTTATCAAGTTGTGTGAAAGTTGATGAGAATGATGACGCTTTGCTTGGTTTCCCTCTAACACAATATTTATTTACATGAAAAAACAGGGAAGATGAGAGATCATGCTTGGTTGCGTTTTGCTGCGGCTCTTTTTCCAAAGGTGTGGGTGGATGATGATGGCGATGATGGCTTGTCTTGTTTCAGATCAAGTTGAATTGAAATTGAAAAATATGTTTTGATGCATTGTAGAAAATGTAGTTTTAATTGCTTTAGAAAAATGAGCACTTTTAAAAATTGCTTCGAAATTTTTATTATCGATAAATAAAAGTATCATATTTCAAGGGCCAGGCCTAGTAGTCTAGTCTAGTCTAGACAAATGGTGCGCTCTTATCAAAACATGTTATCAGTTATCAGGCTCATATGCCGTTTTTGCGATTGAATTATTGTAAATGATACAAACATCAAAGAGATGATCATAATGAAAAATGTTCCTGTGCTAACAAGCCGGTTGTTATCTGTCGGTTGGCTTCCCTTCATTGCACAGAAAAGCCCATCAAAATTCCTTTCTGCTCCTACTCCAATATATGTACTCTTTTGCAAAAATTTGTGATATTGATATCACTAACTGATAGCATAGCAATTCGATACACAGAGAACACAAAAAAATAAGCAAGGTCTTTTTAGCATTTTTCCTCCAATAACTTATTCTTGAGGAGGAGAGAACCATCATATTATTATTGCTTTTTGGGGGTTCCTCTATATTCCCTTTTGACAGGGAGATCAAATAACATTTTTTTATTCTAAAAAGATGAAGATGGATGATTGTACAAAAGTGCACTTAAAATTGTTGTTCTTGTAGAATGTAATTTAATGGAAATGTAATAAATAACAAATTCTTATCAATGAGTCACAACTTTGCTTGTAATGTCACATGAAAATATATTAAAGCAGTTAAGCTGATGGTGTTACTCAAACATACATATTATATTTTTTGCAAAAGATAAAATATAACATCTTTTCTCTGAAGAAGAAGGGAATGGCGACAAAAAAGATTGTTTTTCAAGAAAAAGAAAGCAGAATAAAAATGATAAACAAAATAATATATGAATTGCGAACCAGTTTGTTTTCTCTTCTTCGAAGGTCGGCATTTAACATAATAGAAAGAGTTGAAAAAAGAGAATATGATCATAATATTTTTGAGAGAAATAATTTTTGTCTGTTGCTTGTGTCGGCAGAAGGTTTTAAAAGAGGAATATAGGAAGTTGGAGTTGTTGGAGGCAGACACAAGAAGCAGTGGCAGATGGTAACCTCATAAATTTGAGGGGAAAAGTCAATAATCAAGGTTGTAAAACACAAAATGCTCACTCCTGTTCCCCTATCCTGCTACCATCATCATCATAACTCTCGTCTTTTTTAAACTGTTATTATTATCTTACATTCCATTACATTATCATCACCATCACCCATCTACTTAACATTTTAAACATGTTTTCTTCAACGGAATAACAGAGGAGGAGATGAGGAGAACCCTATGACTCTCTGTGTCCCAGGTGGATTTTATCTCTTTAAAAAAATAATGTTTCAGTTTTTTCTGTCACTCTTTGCCCCGCATCTCACTCCTGCTGCCTTTCAAGAGTCTCAAACGGGATAATTACTTTACGCGTGTCCCCTGTCCTTGTCAGGCTGTCATAATCATTTTGTATTTAAAGAAATAAAAGAAGCTAAAGCACCGAAAAAAGAGGAATCTCTGATCTTCTATCTAATGGAAGTGGGAGGGAGTGAGAGGAGTAATGCCCGTGTAATTTTTAAAATAATTATTCGGGTCATGCCTGGAGACAAGTGATTAATTTTCTCAAGAGTGCTTCATACTTCAGTGGCAGCACAGCCGTCGAGATGGTGGTATTTTGTATTCAAAACAAGATTCCCTGTCTTGATAACAAATAAAAATTGATAAAGACAAAAAAATAATCAAATAAATCCGCCAACCACACACACCTATTATATCGTCATAAATAAAAGAGAGTGGAAAAAAACTGTTTCCATTCACTTTCCATTTAAACAGGATTTTTTCTCCCTGATGAACTATTATAATATTTTGTTGGAATGATTATGCATGTATGTTATATGCGGTATGCGGCCAACATCAAAGTCGTTGGACCTGAAATTGAACTGCTCTTATGATGGCATCTTGATTTATTTCCCAGTGGAGACGATCGTCATGTTACATTGCTCTTTTGGCTTTGGGAAAATGTTCCACAGAAGAAAACATGCATTTGCGTAATATATTACCGTTATGATGATCATCCTGTTGTACAAAAATGTATGTATGTTTTATCTGCCATTCCAAATCGAATTAAAACAGAGAAGGAGAGCATCTTCTTATCGAAATGTGGTTTTGAAAACTGCATCTTGGGCAAAGTCACGAGCTGTATAAATGACGATGATGTGAATATAAAAGTTGTAATTCTCACAAGTCAAATCCAATTTGTGCATTTTAGTTCCAACGCAATGGTCAATTTCCTCCAAGTGGAAATCAGATGTATACGAAAAAGAGTAAATGAAGCTGAATGATGAAAAGTTGAGTCGTTATTTAAAGCACTCTCGCGGTTTTTATTAAAATAGCATTTCATATTATATAAAAGTTCGTACAAACAAAGCTGCCTCCTTAACAATTAAGCTACACTAGTTAATAGTAGTGGTACCAGTATAAATAATACTTAACAAAAAATTATGCACTTTTTGTGCCAGTTAAAAAACTTAAACAATAAAAACATGCAATAAATTAGCATTAACAAAAAATTAAAATGTGGTCATAATTATTATGCTTACTGATTGTTTTGTTATTTTGTCAATTTGTTAAAATTAAGTTAAATCTGGCGAAGGCGGAGGAGGATAGTAAGGCGGATAGGATCTGATTGTTGAATGGGGACTGGACGTGTGGGGACTCGGGGGAGGGGCGAAAGCGTAAATATCCGAGTTGTCGCAGACATCCGTGCTGCACGGCGTTGGGGGAGGGGCTGGTTCTACAGATTTATAGTACATGGCGTAGTTGCCGTGACAGCAGAAGCTCCTTACTTCTGTGGCAGGTGAGGGATGCGGCACAAGAGGCTCACAGTAGGGGGACGACCCCATGGAAGAACTTCCATTTGTACTTGCAAACTGATGGAGAGTGTCAGCGGTATTGACTGTGGTCATGTTTGTACCTCCAGCGTTGAGGGGGTCTGTACAAGCGTCTCCTTCAGACGAGAACTGATTGTTTCTGATTTTGATAAAGTACCAAGACACAGCTCCTACAATAACCCCAGCAATTATGAGAATTGGCATGACAACTGTGGTCATTGGACTGTGATGCTGACTGGCTTCAAGGGAAATTGTAGTTCCGTCTTTGTTACAAGCCAGTTGACTTTCATCGTAGCCACCTCCAGGACAGTCTGGCTTGCCATCACAAACTTGATGCTTTTTTAGGCATACCGGTTTGAAGCATGCTCCTTGTTGACAGGGACACCGGAAGTCGCACAATTCCTCTGCACAATCTAGCTCATCAGAGCCATCAGCACATTCAGCCATTCCATTGCATTTGAATTGCAGACTGATGCAGCCTACTTTACCTCGAATACATGAGAATTCGTGGGGACCACAGGGAAGGCGATACCCACATGTACGATGGTCCTCCTTGGATAACACGAATCCTTCAAAGCACGAGCATTCGGAATCCACGCACAGTTGGTGGCAACGATTGTCACAATTCGAAAATGGCTAACAAAATCAGAAAAGAATATAACATAAGCTTTACTTGGTACAAGTGGTTCGATGTGTGTAGTGCATAATTTTTTGGTAGTTTTCTTACATGATCAGAAATGGTGTCATTGATAAAGACAATGTGGTTGGCTATTTCATTTCTTGGTAATGCACGGTATCTCTCCTCTCCCGTGTACTTGTCGATACGCTCCACTCCACCTCTTTCCTCAATCCAATACAAAAATCTGAAATATATTTAAAAAATATATAAATATAATACGTCCATGATAACTTAACTAGAAATTACAAACAAGATAGTAATAATATAAAGTCTTTGACTCACCTGCCCATCACAGCAATGCTAGTTGGGGAATCCAATCCACCAACCAACAATTTCCTATTTCCACCATCCAAATCACTCATTTCCAGCTTCCTGCTCCCAGAATCGCTCCAAAACAACAGACCCTCCGCTACATCCACAGCAATGCCACCCACGGAATGCACTCCATGCACAACCACAACTCTTTGCATTCCATCCACTTTGATCCGTTCAATTTTTCCGTCATTGCTAAAGTACAAATGAGAGTTGTAGGGATGCAATGCCAACAATCTTGGTCTTATCTCTGCTTCGTCATCCCCATCATTATTTTGAGTCCCTCCCACAACACTAGCACTGCTCAGCACACTTCCCAGATTTTTCCCCGACGGATCTGTCACATTAATCGAGTTGTAATTTTCACAAGTCCAAAAGAGCAACTGTCTAACTGGATCAAATACTAGATCATAAGCTTTAAACGTCTCATCGACATAGTTTAAAAGAATAGTTGCTCCAGCTCCATTTTCTGCAGCTTTCTTAATATCTTGAGTTTTTGCATCAATCCAATAAATGCTTCTGGAATGGCCATCCCAAGTCACCGCACTGATGCCCCTCTGCCTTTGCGATTGACCACCCATAACCACTGCATCAGGACAATCCTTAGTATCCAAAATAAGTCTTGATACTGTTGCCCCACTTGAATACAACAGATAAGACTTTGGAGGTACACAATAGCTGCCATCCGGTGACAAAACATAATGCGTTGGACATCCACACTGAGCCATAGTACCAACTTTCTGGCTTCCCCCAGGAATCGAAAAGCACAAATGGCTACAGTTACTTACTGAACAAGGATTCCAGCCGACTTGCTTCAGTTTATGGTAAATGGCCATGTCGATCACGTTTTGCGCTGTGGCCAATCTCAACGGCCTCTCCTGCCCACTCCCACCATGGAACACACTGACACTCTTGTGTGCCCTTTGAATAGTTTGAGAAGTCATGTCACTCCAGTAAATGTACTCTTCATATTGTGTCAATGAAAACGGTTTAAATCCGTTACGAGCTCCCTGAATAATATGTCTAGTTCTCTGTGGGTCATCCAAACTACACCGCTCTATTATCAATGCATCAATGTCAGTCCAGTATAAATAATTCTCCTCCAAATCAATGGTCAGCCCATTTGCTCTACCCACTCCATTGACAAAAGTTGTTCTTTTGGTACCATCCAAAGCAGCTCTTTCAATTGATGGATGACGTGTGTTCCACAAAGCATAGTACATCCAACCCTTAGAGGGATGAAGAGTGATACTCTTAGGCGACTCTATCTCCAGCCACAGAACTGTTCTCCTGTGATCCCCATTTAACTTGGCCACTTCAATTCGATTTCGATCTAAATCTGTCCAGTAGATATTTCTAGAGAGCCAATCAACAGCAATTCCTTCAGGCGTTGACACTCCAAACTCAATGATTTTTTCAGTGTCACTCCCATTCATAAAGGCACGGAATATTGCTTTGATCTTTGTATCAGACCAATAAATTCGCGAGTCAACAGTATCAAAATCAAGAGCACTTGCAGCTTTAACTTTACTCACTGGAATAACATCATCCATATTAGTACTCACTGTTCTATTCAAACTGATTCTATGCAGATCGCCATCCCTGGAAAACACTATGAAGGCGTCAGGAATTGTGCACGAGCGTTCGTCAGTGCTAAGCTCATAGCCAGATGAACAAGCGCAAATGTAATTGTTTGGAGGAACGTTTGGCTTGTAGATACAGAGGTGTTCACATCCCCCATTGTTACCTTTGCAGGGATTGCTGATGTTCCACATTTGGGTGTCTCCTACATTGATTCCCTTTATACCCATCGGATCTGTAAAGGGCTCTTTGATAGTCATTCTGTTGAGACCAGTATTCTTATCAGCTCGTTCTAAGCTACGCCGTTGCCAATCAGTCCAGTAAATGTAGTCTCCCAAAAGAGCTATTCCAAAAATGTGGGGAAGATCTTCTTGAAGAACTGTTCTTCGCCCTGATCCGTCGTAGCCACAAACTTCGATTCTATCAGCTTTCGCGTCACTCCAATAAATTTTCTCAGCTCGGAGGTCCAAAGATATTCCATTAGGCCAATAAATCTCTTCATTTACAACTGCATGACGTTCAGAGCCGTCTAACAGACTACTTTCAATTTTAGCTTTCTTGCCCCAGTCACTCCAAAACAGTAAACCTTTGCCAGGATCAACGCTGATAGCTCTGGGTTCTTGAAGCCCCCTGCTGATTAAAATTCGTCGGAACGTCCCATCCAACCGTGAAACTTCAATGCGATCTGTGCCCGCATCAGTCCAGTACAAATTTTGCGCGACCCAATCAACAACGAGGCCATCAGGATGAATAATCTCGTGCTTTACAACGATTTGTTGGTTACTTCCGTCCAACTTGGCTCTCTTGATGCGAGTTGCTTCGTCATCTGTCCAGTAAACATAGCCAGATTCAACGTGATAGTCTACAGCAAGAACATGCTTGATTCCAGAAAGAGGGATAGTGACATCAGTGAAATCTTCGGTGTCAAGGGAAATACGACGAATATCTGCCCCACGAGCGACGATCAGGAAGTTGTTTATTTCTGGGGAACAGCGAGTTGTACTATTAGGCAAAAGTTTGATCCCAATAGGACACGCACATTTATAGTAGGGCTGGACGGAGTGAAGAAGGCACAAGTGGCTGCAGCCTGCGCTGGCACAAGGACTCACTGGATAGCGGTCAGTCCACACGGGAGGTGGATAGAGTTGGTCAGAAAACACGGCCAGATCCATAGGCGTTAAAGGCTGCTTGTGAGTAAGCGTTTTCCAGTTTGTTCCATCGGACCGCATCACGTGGAGAGAGCTATTAAATTAAAAGAATTCCTTTCGAAACTGAAACAGGTCACATAAGAATGCAATTATTGTTCAACTCCAGCATTATTATACTCACTTTGTACGCCAGTCTGACCAATAGAGATATCCGGAAGTGTAAACCAATGCAAACGGATGTTGAGGAGCTGCTTTGTTAATTATTTCCCGACCTCCACCTTCAAAGTCAACACGGCCAATGTAGTGGAGTTTGGCGTCAGCCCAGTACAGATGTTGTGAGAAAAGGTCAAGGGCAATCCCATTTGGCCAGAATACGTTCTCGTCAACGATTATCTTTCGCAAACTGCCATCCATAGAACAACGTTCGATTTTAGGATGTTCTCCCCAGTCGCTCCAGAATAAATACCTATGTAAGTAATAAAATAATAATAAATTATTAGACAAATGGACGGGAAAATTATTACATGAGGAGGCATGCATTGAGACATATCAAATCAGAAGACGGATGCAACTTTGATAATCACGGTATTTCAGAGAGATTCCCACAAGTTGTTTACTCATCATTTTTAATGAAAATCAAATGAGTTCATCATTTTATCTACTTACCCCAGGTTTGGTGCAAGGGCAAGAGCTCTCGGCTGATCAATGTCATCCCAGATCAAAACTTTTCTGTGGAAAGGAGGGATAATGGAGACAACTTCCAGTCGATTGGTCTCAGAGTCCGTCCAATACAAATTACCAGTAATGTAATCACAAACTATATCTTCTGGAGCCACAACTCCAGCTGAAACGATTGTCGTCTATAAAACAAACAAAACCAGTTCAAAAATTTGCTCATTATATTATTATATTATAACGATGAAATGGCGAAGAAAATAAAGTAATACATAAGACAATTATACCTTTTTATTGGTAAAAGGCAACGGTGGATTGGCTTGTTCTGTCGCAGTGGTGTTGAAAGAGCTGCATTCAATCTTCTGTCTTTGAATATCCAACCAGCAGACAACACCTGCTTTGTAATGAATATCAAGAGCAGTGGCATCCTGAAGGTCACTCACAACAACGGAAGTATTCCCACGAATATTGGAGCCCCCTCCGCGAAAATAAAAGTCAATTATACGAATGTCCCTCCGATTGGCAAATATCAGTCGCGGAGGCGACGACGATGATGAGGAGGACGAGAATGATTGTTGTAATCCGGACGGACTGGAGCCTTTCTCTGTTTAAACACAAATTCAAAAATGATTAAAATATGGAATTTCATTTGTAATTTTACATGGAATACAGATAAAATCTTACGCGTTGTGAAAGGCACATGGTGAACAATAAGTAGAAACAGGACTAGAATGTAATGGAGACCCCAGAGAGGATTGGTGGGGAGATGAACGCCCACATTTAAACTTCTTCTCTCAACTCTTCTCCTTCCTTTGAAAGCTGAAAAACGAGTGACCACCGGTTGCCTCTTCAACGGATTTCGATAAAGTTGCCTCCTCCAATGTGACAGTATGTCTCCATTCATCCATCTTTGAATTGTCTGTGTTGATGAGATCTCATTCTCTTCCACACTGGACACATGACACTGATGACATGGTCCATTACTACAAGTTTTTCCTCTTTCGTCCTCTTTGATCGTTCTGGTTGGCGTCCCCGTGCAAAAACACATGATGGTGATTGTCACGTAGCAAATTTATACATCATGACTGGCTTGATACCAGCTGCCCAACAGTTACTTAAACTGACGCCGTCACTCCAAAGTGTACTCCCACTAACCATTCAGCTGCCTGATGATGA
>JAQFXM010000157.1:0-66677 GCA_034693345.1 Entomobrya multifasciata
CCTTTGACCTTGGGGGTTGACCCTGGGGGCTGAAAATCAATAGGGTTCTTGCCCTTGACCATAGTGACCCACATACCGAATTTGAGCGAAATCGGTCAACGCGTTCTTGAGTTATCGTGGCGACAGACGGACGGACGGACGGACGGACGGACAAACATGATAAAGTCAATACTTGCTGAGCTTCGCTTTCAGCGGCGTAATAATAGCAAGCTTATTCGATGTTTGAAAACACAATGACAGCTATTTTCGTATTGGTTTCTTGTTTTCAAAGTTTTTGATGAGCTATTTGAAGTACATAAAACAATAGGTAATTTCGTGTAGAGTAGCATTTAACAAACCAATTTTGCCAGATGTACATCAATGTTTGCCCGATTGTATGCTCGTTTGATGTCGAACGGATAAAACTCGGTTCCCCTAAAATTCGGTCTGTTACCTCCACTCTCACCAACTAAATTGGCGAAACTATAGCCATCAATATAACTTGAACTATATAAAGTTCCGAAAGTCTCTTCGTCCATGCATACAGAGTAGAACTTCCGCCTTAAAAATATAAAATACAACATTGGAATAAGAAGTTATTGGTAAATGGTTGAAGAGTAAGAACAGGAATCCGTAAATTAATGAGGTTACCGTGAAATAGTTTTAAATGACACATTGTTGTATTTCATTATTGTACTCACGGAGTGGATCCTGTGATAAAATCGACATCAAAATTTGTTGCCTTTTCATAGCATGTCCCATTTTTGTAAATAACTGGAGTAGGTTTTCGGGTGTATGAACATTCAATTCCATCTGGTAGGAGGACCTCGTCCCCGTCTTTATCCTGTTTATCGACAATTTTAATCATACCCAATTATTACCAGGACGTGTTGTGGACCTATTATGGTGGAATTCCGCAAAATAGCGGTTCCAACATTATGTACTTTTAATTTACCCAAAATTCAGTTCCACGGATGCATGTTAGCTGCAAATAGTAGTGAGTATCATGAATACTCAACGTGTTCCCCCTTCCACAACTAACTTTAATTTCTCTGTCCTTCTCAATATTCAAAATCCAGGCACGTCTAGTCTGGATTGGTACCAATTCTTGACCAGTTTGGCTATCAGTCACGACTGGACCATCAAGCCTGTTCGCTGGCAGAGTTATTCTGCAGCTATCTTGTCGACGATTGTATAAAAGTGTAGGTGATTGAGAAAGAACTGATGCTCCTATTTACCGAATAATTGGTTGATTTTCATCGATTAAATTACTAAAAATTACGAACAGAGACAAAATATAAATTATGTTTTTCAGTACCTGTAGCTGTCTCTGCGTACAGGTTTAAGAGAATTAATGCGATACATGTTATCGTAATTAAACGTAAAAACATGCTTGCCAATTTCTGTTGCAAAAAAATGATTTGATTTATTAATCGCACGCTCTCTTAATTACTCTGGAGCAGGACAGACTTTTATGTAATTGTGCAGCTAGTCGTACTGCTTGCTTTAGAGTTGTAGTCAGTAACAAACTATTTATTAATATCTTGCTCAAGTCTTTGCCATATACTAACAAATAACTAAGCCCTTTTGGGTATGATAGTAGACAATGCGTCACTTTTTAGGCTATTGACACTTTTTTGTGGTCTATGTTTATAACGCTATTCTTTTGAAGAGACTTCCCTCGTACTTCGTACGTGTACGTAAGAATGCGCTGTCAAATCAAATGTGGATCGAAATTAGAATTATTTCCTCTTTATATTCCTGTAAAGAATTTATGTAGCCGCCACAAAGCTAAATGAAGTGTTATTTTTTAATTCTAGCGCAATCATGCACCATAACATCCTACGAAATTCTTCAGAAGTGATAAATAGTAATGAACTCCGATTAAGTTTTGTTTTTCCCATTTAGTTCTTGTAATTATTGCACATAGCTATCGAATAGCAGCATTCTAAATTTAAAGAATAGGACTGTCATAAAAATTCCGTCATTACCAAAATTACAATCGGGCTTCGTTTTTTTATCTGGTACCAATGCTCTTTAGTTTGATTCTCGTTTAGTAGCAAGATGACGCGTCTCAATCACTTCAAAAATATTTTCAAATCGTTCCTCTTATTGGTACTTTACTGACCTATTGTAGTTATTTCTAAATTTCTAAATTGTGTATCTTCAACTGAAACTTGTGGACATTTGTAACGAAAGCATTATCGCACCGTCAAAACTAAAGACTAGCATAATGAATTGTCTCATGAACCACATTTCACATTTTTGCATAATAGACATCAGACATCTCAAGCTCACTACTCTCTCTTTACCTCATACTCATACCGATTACCGATACAGCCACAGGCCACAGTCTTGAAAAATATGTAACATACATAATTAATTATCAATTAAGTTAAGATTCTTGTAATTATTAGTCATATTTTATTAGTCAAGTAATATTTTATTCGTATTTTTGTAAATAATTCAAAGCATGACATGAAATTGTGCATGTTGTTGTCTTAAAATAATGTGTTTTAACACTAGATTATATTGTACTTGAAAAGAATTGAATGCATATTGTGCTAAAATATATTTCTACTGATTTTTCAGTTATGCCCAATGTTCAGTTATGATTTGTTCCAATACGTATGTTTGCAAAAATTTCCGATATTCTATCGACAGCAAGTGTGGAATTGTTTCTAAGCGTGCCACGAGGATAACCTTCATCATCACCCCCACCACTATTACTTTTACCTGAATCACTGTAACTATAATCATCGGATTCATCATCCTGGTCCTCTTCGTCATCTTCCCCACCGCTCTCAATACCACTATCACTCTCACCCCCATCATCGATATGCCCTGCTTCCCCTACCAACAAATTCTTGTACTGAACCTGAGGTATATGCTTGATCACTCTGCGTAGCTCATTCACATCACAGCAATATGAATAACCTTTCTTCATGGTTTGGAAGTTGTGTGACCTTACCCATGGCAAGTCACTACAAACATCATTGCATAAAGTGTCATTCTCTGATTTAAACCAAGGATTATTCACTTGGACAATCGCAACAGCGGCATTCATAGCAGGATCATGAACTACCTTCCAAAGGAATCTACGAATCAGAATTGAAAAAAACTGAGTAGGATTTTTTTTCTCAAAATGATTTCGTCTGGGACATGGCAGCAAGTCTGGGACTAGGACTAGGACATGTTCTACAGCGCAACGTGATGCAATAAATAATTATCTTAATACCTCATACTTCCAAAACATCTCACAAAACTGTAATTGTAGAAACTATTGATCATCCGAATTTCACCTAACAAAAGATTTACACAAATCAATAGAACAAAATCAGTCTATTACCTAGTGATTTTGTATTATAATCAACGGCATCTCATACTTTGCATACAACGTTTCTACGGTTTCTACTTTTTTATGCATGTTATCACTAGGTAATAGACTGATTTTTTTCTATTTATTTGTGTAATTCATTTATTAGTTGTGAGGCAAACCGTCAATAATTTTGTATTCGATCCCGTGAATTTCAAACAAGCAATTTTTGTGGACAATTTATCATATCAAACAGTTTTTTTGCAAGCTGATAAATAGACAATAGACCTGCGATGCGACCTTAAGCCTTAGTTTAACAATTTTGATTTTTTTTGAAATGTTATGAAAAAGAAATCTCAATTTATGGATTTGACTCAACACTTTTTACGACACACAATATACCCTAATTTGTTGGCATTAATTAACCCTCATACCCGCATTAGTTTTCCCCGCAACCCAACTGACCTAATACCTAGAGCGTTAATCAAGTTTCCGGTGCATAGCAGTGCAAAATTTGTAAGAGTTGTTGAATAAAATGAACTTACACGATTTCCGTTAATACTATTTCAAAGAATCAACTTTAAAAAAAGAGTAGACAAGTGAAGCAGTAAAAGAATCAGACCTAATAAACAACATCTCATCTTGTAATCATGAATTATTATCTTGTAGACATTAGCAGAACCGACGGAGCAATGCAACATATAAAAATGTTCCGTTTCGTGTTCTTGATGTTCATACCCGTATGATTTACTTCTTTTCGGTGGTATCTTCAACTTGTACACAGGAAGCCCTGGCACTGGCACTCTTTTTAGAGATTATGCTCTGCATTTAAAAAGAAAATTACGTAACATTTCTGGGTTTTACAGTGGTCAGCCTTGACCCACGTACAAATGTAATATTTTTTGCTACATTTCATAATATTTCTGCGATGCACTTGTGCGAGCTTGTGGATATAAATGCTACATGATAAATAGTAGCTTCCTTCTCTTTTCGAATGCCAAGCTTGTGGAGGAGATAGTTTCAACCACTTGACTTCATGAACCGTTCACAAATTTTAAAAACAGAGTCAATACAAAAAAATGAAAGGTTTAGGTTAATAAGAGGAGGAGGTAAATTCCACATGTGGAGTCATCAAAGGGTGAAGTTGTAAGGCACACGACGACTTCATGCGCATTTACACAAAATATTGACGTGTTTTGTTAGTTAGTTCATACAAGCCTTCAATTACACACCTGCCTGTTTTAAACAAACACGGTCGGTCATGTTAATTGTAAAAAGCCTTGAACCGTGTCAACTGTAGTGGCTAGAGTGCACATAAGACGTAAAGTGGTAGAGATCTTAAAAAGCTACAAAAATGATAATAAAATGTGCAGTAGCAATTCCTCCTACATATTATGCATTTCTTTTACCATTATAATAATCACAGCCGCAACAAAAGCTGTTTTTGCCCCTTTTTTAAATTATGGTTTTATTTGTAAATATTGGATATGAAAATAGGCACATAACTATAAGTTTTTACAACTCATAATGAATGAAAAATCGCCACTATTATATAAAAATACAGGCTTCTCAGAGAGAAATAATGACGTTATCTAATAGTGGCTCTCATAAAATGTAAATATTTATGCGGTTATGTACTTTTTGGCGTGTATAAGGTTACGTTACACGATACGATAACCCTTTTGTCTGGTTGGTTGTTTGTTACTTAATTATACTGCATGAAGCAGTGTTTTTTGTCGAAAGGAGGAAAACAGTAGAGTTTGTGGGTACATTTGCTCATCAACTGTGTACCTGATGTAGGGCTTCCTTTTACATCTTAATGTCGTTTAAAAAACTGTAAGATTGTGCATATTCCTTCATTATTGGACTTTGGAGGTTGGCTCTTTCCTGTCACAAAATGAATTCCTTTGTCACGTTTATTAAACACAATGTCTTTGACTGACTAAACTACAAAAAATATCAGTTCCATATTTTGACTTGTCATATAAGGTGACATGATTTTGGTGTCAGTGTGTGTTGCAGTAAAAAATATCATTATTTATGCTAACCGATTGGATTCCATTTTTGTGTTACTTTGTGCTTTGTTTAGATCGTGAGCGTTTTGGCCAAGCATGCCACTAGCGGTACAACGTCTGGAGCGACCTCCTCCGGAGCCACAGGATCAAACGGTTCACATCGTGAACCGAATCTAAGTTTACCAGTGACTGTGAATTTAGATCAGTATACAACTCCCAGCCACGCTAATGGTAATGGTCATAGTAATGGTCATAGGGAAAAAAGTAGGGAGCGAAGTAGAGAGCGTAGTAGGGAACGAAGTAGCAACGGAACGACAATTACTGTGAATCAAAACGGTGGAAACATAATAAAAACTACTGTAAGTTCGTCAGGCGGTGGATCAGTTCATAAAAGTCGATCAGAGGATCCAAAAGTGTTTGTGCCACCCCCTCCTCCACCCCCACCACCAGCTCCAGGAGTAGGTGGCAGTGGGGCGACAACCACAGACTGTGCATCTTCCAGTGGAAACTCTAGCCTTTCCGCTTCAACTAATACACCATCATTGTCCCCATCTGCATCAAGCACATCTAATTCGTCTACAACTTCTTGTGGCTGTCCAGTGTCATCTTCTGATAGTAGCTCGGAAGAGCTCAAATCTGCAACAGAAACAACGCATAGTTTCACCTTGACCAATTATCGTGAGATAAGTCCAGAAGGAACGAGCAAAGACTCGTCCCCAACCAGCACTGGTAGTTCTACCAAATCATTTTTCTTGCATCCTCCAAAGTCGAACGGAGTTAGTAATTCTCCTCCTGGCATACAATTTCCGAGTACCCAACAGTCTAACGGAAATTCTGGTGGGAGTGGCTCTTCAGGTGGTGTTAATGGTATAGGTGGAGGACCATCTTCAGCAAATAAAAAGCATAGTAGACAGCCATCCACTTGTGTAACTGGACCAAACTCCCCATTTTTCTTACACCCACCGGGAGATCTTGTAAACGAAACTAAAGCTGCAGCCTCAAAAATGGCTCCAGCTCCAGTTAATCCCAGCCATGGGCACCACCACATTCAAGACTTGATTAATGAGACGCACTCTCAATCTAAAGTGAAAAGTGGCATGGGACTGGGAACTAGTGATTTCTCTTCCAATTCTGCATCATCGGTTTCCTCTAGTTCATCTCCTCCGCCAACGCCACCTTCGCAAAAGACAGGCTTTGGAATAGGTTGTACAGTTTCTGCATTACAAGGGAAATTCCAGCAAATTAGTAATGGAAATAATAAGGATGATGCATCAGGACAACAGAATAACAACCATAATTTCGAAGTGCACATGCAAAATAGTATAAATTCAGGCGGTATCAAAAATGGTGCACCACCTCCACCACCACCCCCTCCAATGCCTGGCTGCGCAACAGACATGAATAACAATCTTGTTGGAAATCATGACAATGGACCACATGAGCCTGACAAAAGGAATGGAGAAGGAACTCAAGTGGAAAATGATTATGAGGACATTGATGAACTGACAAATGGAGAGAACCATTTTGAAACTCTTTCTAAGAAATTGGTGAGGACGACATCATGTCCACCGCCACCTCCACCATTCAATGAAGCAATTTATGGTCAAACGGGACACTTGATGCATAATCATCTTAATAACCATCATGCATCAGCCAATGAAGAAAGGTCTCAAATTACCCCAACCAAAACAACTCATGGAGGAAGACCTGGTGTTCCATTTATTCCTCCTCATTTTCCTACTCCTCCTCAAGACGCTCTTATAAAACCTTCAGAGTACTTGAGAAGTATCCAAAATAAGGGAAAGACAAATGGAGCCACAAACGGTACCGGAAGTGAGAACGGTGGTCAAAATGGTCAAACGGTCCCAACCGCTAGACCGCTTTCCAAAGTTGAAGAAGCCATTAAAGCGTTGGGTGTAGCAGAAAACCATGTTGCTGTTATGTCCCCTGTGCCTGAAGAAACGAACGCTGAGGACGAATTTGAGGAAATTAATCCAGAAAGAATAAATGGAATTAGCAACAATATCGCCGCAAAGCATGCTATTAATAATAGTCGAAATGATACCAATAATATAAATAACAGTACTGGTAGTAACGGAACTCTAACAAATGGAGCTGACAAGTCATGTGGAAAGGAGAATAAACGTGAACCCATTTACGCTGCCCCAGGTGCTTTAGGAATAGTCAAGGGTTGTGGTGCTGTGATAAAACCAGAAGAATTAATGGTAGAAAATTATTATTATTACTATCTTTTACTGGCTTAATGTTCATGAAAATAGCTTAATCAATTTAATCAATAATGCACATTAACTACACTAATTATATCCCTATAAGGAAAAGGTATCATGAATTTTATTTTTCAAACATTACATCGCATTGCATTGCATCTTGCACTTTACACATGAACAAAATCTAATGTGTCTATGCATGCTGTTTTGACGTTTCAATTTTTAGAAAGTTCATTTAAAGAAAACGCCGATGAGCCGAACAAGATCGGCACCACCTTTGGGAAGAGTAGTTCCGGATAACCATCAAACTCTTGGGCCCACGAAATCAGTAGGTAAAGCAAATGGGGATCCAATGCTTTTAGGAAATGAACCATTACGTAAGTCAAACACAGCTCTGAACGGTTCAACAAGTAATTTATCGGCAACTGGAGAAACCACGACCAAGGCAGCAGTTATCGCGGAACTGGCGGAATCAAGTCAAGTTGGAGGTGTCCGAGAATGGAAGGAAGAGCTCAGAAGGAGACAACAAGAAGAGGAAAAAGCGGTGCAGAAAGAGTTATCTCAGTATTACCAACCTGTAAACTTTTATGCCGAGGTAAGTTGATATCCTGGAATGAAGCAAAAAGTCATAATTGATTGTGTTCCATGAACATTGTTCATATGCTTGACCTTCTCATTGAAGGTCCCCGCAAAGGATATGACTGGTGCACCAATACCAGCGTGGAAACGCCAAATGATGGCCAAAAAGGCTGCGGAGAGAGCACGAAAAGAGGCTGAAGAACAAAGGAAACTAGAGATCGAAGCTAAACGCATGGCATCCATCCCATTGTGGCGACGACAACTACTTCAAAGACGTGAAAGTTCAAGCGATGGAAAATACGCTCAATAATATAACCATATTATATGCCCAAAATTTAATAAAAAACTACACCTAAACATTAATAAATTTTACTGTATATAATAAATAATTTTACATGTATTTACCGTACCTTAGTTAAAATGTGCATTGTCCATTATTATATATTATCATTTTTGTTATACTCTGAAAAGGTAGTTAACTTATAACTTGACTACATAGACTACTTCAGTTTTAGAGAATTTGAGAGTGAGAGATATCAGCCATAATTATGATCGCAGAAACAGATATAATCTAGATGAAAGAAAAACTCGTTGTTGGCTTTTGCCAAGAAGGACTAAACAATTTTCATATGTCAAATTATGATACAATATAGACTTGCATGAATATCATATAAATTGAGCCATTATTATATAAATGGTCTGTTTTTTAAATCTGCAGTATATACAGAGGCTCTTCCATCCTGGTTTAACTTTTAAGTTTTAACTAACGAGCTAAAAAAATAAATGTGATTATAGTCTGTGGTGTCGAGAAACAATGTTTAATAAGCAAAATATTATTACGACAGACTTAAATCATTGTGTAGTTTAACGCTGTGTTAAGCAGCTACATAGAGTATTATGCAGGCATTCATCATTTTTATTTCATTTATTTGAGGTGATAATGCAGAATAATAAATCTTTGTGTTTTACACAAATTTTTACCCTTTTTATTTTTGTTGTAGTGTGTACGCCTTTCTATATCGTATCATAGTTGTATACTGGCTGCTGTGAAAAGTTAATTGAAATTAGGCAGTATATTAGTAATAATTGCTTTGTGATTTTTCAATCGTGTGCTTATGTGTGTGGAGGTGGTGATATAAGTACCAAAACACACAACATATCTTTCTGTAGACAGCAGCAGCAGTAGAGCACACAAACGCCAAAAAAATAATGGCTTGCAAAAACCATCCAACCAATAACTATAATTACTGCTACACATTTTATTGAGTCATGTGTATATAGTCAATTAATCATCTTATTATACTACCTTTTTTCTTACGTTTTTACGTAAAATAAGGTAAATTCTTACGTTGTTATATTACATTTTTGCAAAAAAAAATAGAGGTAGATGTGTATGATAAGTAATTGTAACGTGTGTGCATCGTGTGTAGGTAGGTAAATGTGTAAATAGCTTTACTGGCCAAGATACAATCTCAAATCGTCATCATCGTTCGTGAAGGATTCGAAACAAATGCTGAATGAACATTAATTGCCTTTGCTGTAGAATGCCTTATATAATAGAAAACTGATAAACATGTAGTTAAAAATGTATGTTGGATGATGGATTGAATTCTTTGGCTCTTTATCTTTTAATAAGTGAAACGTATGTAATATAATAGTAGTCAGTGTATATTGTTATATTTTGCGAGATTTATCTCTTCTTATAGACTATAAATGTTACATGAGTTGGAGTATTATTGATTAAGTCTTTAAATAGATTAAATAAGATATAGACTTGCTTTGGCAAATTAATTTTAATATTTTTATTTATATAACTGACACTTTTAATATGTACTATAAATAATAGCAATTAAAAACACCTCCTGCTAAAGCTAAACTATATGACTTAATGATTTTTTTATTATTTTATTGCTTTCGTGTAAATGAAACCATATGACATATGGATGTTAACTTAATATTTAGGTTTGATATATTATTCTAATAAAAAATGAAAAATTATGACAATGTCAATCAACAGATTGATGTATTATTCGTTATTTTATTTACTTTAGAATATTGACCTGTTGAATAGATCGAAAAGTATTCATGCATCTGTTTTTATAGAGAGCAGCAGCACTACATCTTATATATTGTTCAATTAAATGCATTCATCCTTCCACCTTAAAAGATAAATGGAGTAGGTGGTAGAAATACCACCAATTAAAAAATGTACATAAGATAATAACTTTATTTGAGAGATTTTAAGATAAAAACTTTTGTTATGTATATAGTATAGTAGCTAGCGATATTCTGATAACAGTTACGACTTTTGCTAATAATGTTACTGTTAAAATGTTCATTCAAGTGAAATATATGATTTATCCAATCAAGCAAAGTAATTAATTTAAGAAGTTTACTTTGTTTTCTTCCATATTAACTTTTCATATTGATTGAGAGCACTTCTTTTTTTATTGTAGAAACTAAAATGTTACTATTGGTCGTTTATCAAATTTTATAGGTATTTGATTTTAGTATCTTTTAATTAAGCAAAATGTGGAATGTTAACTTGTCAGAAATTCGAGGGGTCTGGCTCTGGCTGGGTATATGTATTTAAGGTGTATAAAAATGGAGATGTGCCCAGAATGAAAACAAGATATATTATGCGTAAATAATTTTAGAATCTCAGGACTTTTTACTGTTTCAATCCTGTTTCATGTATGATACGTTAAGTTTAGTTAAAATGTGTAAATTTAAGTTTTATTTGACATTAATTTAGCCACAGCCCGCATTTCTCGCCTATTGTTATATATTGTAGTGTAATTTTAATATTTTGAATTGTTAATTAAGTATCCCCGTCTTCGTAAGATAATATTTTGTAATAAATTAGCGATAAAAAATCGTTCAAATTAATATTTTGAAAACAGCGATTGTATCGGTTGTACACAATTTACAATGTTTTATGTTGGAGTTTTACTACCGGTCATTTCGTTTTCAGTCATTTCATTTGGATTGATGCGAATAGTGCATGTTTTATTCTGATAAGAGGGGTTAAAAATTTAGAATAACAATCATAGGTGCTATATAAGAAATTCATGTGATGTAACTCGTGAAATATTTTTAAAACTTGTGTAAACTTAAACGTGGGTTTTATTCCAATAAATTGTATGTATAATTATCGTACTGATTTTAAACATGAATTTTCTGTGTTTAATTTTTACTTTAGTTCAACAAGGCATTTATTTGTATTAGTGGGTTAAATCGTCGAAGGGATGTTCTTTTTCCAGAGTACGAAGAATTCGATTGGCATGATGTTTTCCAGTATCGTACAAGAAGTTGGCTTCTTTGACCAAGTCAGCTCGAAGGGAGGTGTCAGTTAGTGAGGAACAATTTATCAAAACGTTGCACCTGGCACCCCATATCCCCGTGTCAATGCATTTAATTCCAACCTACGGCATTAACATAACCAGTGGTAACGAGGAATTGATTGGTATGCACCTGTTGTAAGATTGAGAAATAACCTGAATATCCGATAAACAGTTTGGGTTTCCAACCGCAGCAATTTGCTCTACTATTGGCCAAAGCGAAGATAATTTACGAGCCAGTTCCAATGGTACATTTATTGCATTCAAGAGAGCTTTTTGAGCCTTCTCGGACTCAGGATTTTTTGTTTGACGACATGCATCCTTAAAATTTAACCATTTAATTACAGGCAAACTGGGTCAATCGGAAAAAGTTCAAAAGTATCACTAGTGTAAATATTTTACCACGTATGAGTCAAATGCTTCAGTATCCGCTTCTATTAATGGCAGAATTTCGTCGACAATTGAATACAAAGGAGGTATAAGAGTCCTCATAGTGCTGTCTAGCTGTTCCCATTGTTTTTTGCCGTAAGTTAGTAAACCAACCATGCTAGCCAGTGATGCTCCCTTTTTGGAAAAAATGAAATGAGGTCAAAGGTACAAAAGTATTCTTGTGAATTACAACAACTGATAATGTGTCACTGCGGATTATTATCTAACCAATGCTCCAACCAAGGCAGCTACAGAACCTCCTCCAGGTGCCGCAGATCTAGCTCGTACTTCTTTTACGAATTTGGTGACACTGGTGTCAAGCAGGGGCTTGGGTGGATCTGACGCTTGAACTTTCCATTCAATTATTCTTTCCTTAGGGTCAAAGGGGTACAAGGAATTTAGGCCCAGACGGTCAATCGCAAGCTTAACTTTTTGATCTGGGTCCAATATGCATAGGTTTTCTTTTTTTATGTAGTAATTTGCAGCAGCCATCATGGCTGACAATGGAACCAGTCCAACCAATTCGGAACCAACGACAGACAAATGGAGTGCCTCAGCGCCTGCTTTAGCCTAATTATGCATGCAAAAAACATTTAATTTTACATGTTTTCTTCCCTACACCCATATTATGATTTTACCTCTTCGAATGCCACGTGCAAAGGACACAAGTCTTGATCAGTCAAATTGAATGAAATTTGTGCCATATTAGCTTCTTCAAGCCACCAACCAATACCCTGGACTCCTTTCAGCTTTCCCTCTTTGCCTGGACCCCTTCCGGCTTCACGAAGGTCAAGTGCAATTCTATGGGCCTGTTCTTTTGTCGAAAGCATGTTTATATTGTATGCCAGTAAAAATTTGCGCGCACCTGTAATTACCATGCATAACGATGAGTACCGGTGGTCTATATATGAATTGAAATTAGTTTCGCCCGACTATTAAATTTAAATACTCAACTACGATTGATGCTCCCCATTTTTTGTTGAAAATTGCTGGACCATAATTGGGACTGAACTCATTAGACTCGAGCTGTTTCCACAAAAAAATACAAAAAATACAAAATTCACTGGAGGGCTAAAATCGTTGTTAATCATCGTTTTTTCTCCAATCAATAAATTAACCTACTCCAAATCGCCATCCATATACCTTTTCTCTCAGCCCTTCGTATTCTCCAGCTCGGATTTGAGGAACTGTCCTCCTATTTTCCACTGCAGATGCGAAACCATACAGATAAACGGGTATCTCAAGTTCTTCACCCAAGCGGCGTCCCAAGATTTGCGCGCATTCCACACAATCCTGCATGGTACTTTCTCTTACAGGAACAAAGGGACATACGTCCATCGCACCAAGTCTTGTACAATTAAAGCATTTTGCCCCAATTTAAACAACTTGTTTCATGAAGTGTGAGTAATTTTAGTGACCAAAATCTTGCACAATGAATTTTTACCTGGGATGTTCACCACTGTGTTTAGTCATGTCGATAAGGTCATAAGCAACTTTTGCTGCATTGAATGCACCTTCTACAACGGTGTCAGGAGTTCCTACAAATGTGTAAACCGTACGGTTAGTAGAATGTCCGGGGTCAACTCCCAGCAAACTTACTCCTTTTGTATTCTTAATAGCATTTGCGATGGCATCAATGGTCTAGTTAGCAAGATTTAAATATTAATTCAATCAAAATTAATTTAATTGACAATGTAAAAAAGTCTCGAAACTGTTGAACTTCGTTTTGTATTGTTAAATGTTTTATACCTCTTTATTTCGACCTTCAGAAAAATTGGGAACACACTCAATCAAACGGCGATCCATTTCGGAATTTTTTGAAACCCGTTTTACACAAAAACTAAAATTTCCTCAACTTTTTTTTGCAATCGGGAAGAATGAGTATGTGTGTATTCTCAATAGGGTGTGTCAAACTGTCGAGAATATTTTGCAGATGAACAAAATGCTCCAGAGCTATATATATTGGTAGCCTTTAAAATTGCAAGAGTGTCAAAAGAAACAACCTTTCAAATGTCAAACTAATTTATATCCGTGTAAGATCCAGATACAGAAAATGGGATTGCTTAATCGAAAAGGTAAGAGGTGATTTTATAGGCTTTTCTTCATAGATGTTTTCTACTTTTTCAGCAGGGAGGTTATGTAGGTACAACTGTGAAATAAAAGTAAGATTGGATCGGATTAAGTTTTATACATGTAACGACAAACTACGACTAGCAGTTAGTTTGGTTGGTGACATAAAAATGTACTTGTAAAAAAATGTAAGAACCAGCACATCATAAAGCCATCGTAATAAACTATTACATAACACATGTCCAAATTCTATTATATTTAATCCAACAAAATTAGGCTTTCAATAAAGAATGATGGTAGACGTTTTCTTTGACATTGAGTATAGACGATAGAATGTCTTAGAGTTAATGTAGAAAGTAGAAATCCTCATAAAAAGGAGGATGATAAATCTGTGGTGGAAAGATTCTCATTTATGTTATTTTTTGTGATGAGAAATTAGGAGGCGAAGGACAGTAAAACATAAGAAACAACGAGGTACAATTGAGCACTGACAAAAATATGGATGATAATTTTGTGGTGATACATGAATTTTATGCATTTTATAAAACCAACAAAAGACTGAAATTCATACATTTAAAGAAATAGAATATATAATTAGCTTTTATTTTGTAAGGCAATAATTATTGTAGCATTTAATAATTTATATTTTATACTTAACATGAAACACAATTTATCAATATAGAACAGCACAAAACTTAAAACGAGTCAGTCCAAAATAAAATGTGATCAATCTTTTAGCATACGAAAGTGGTATTTAAGTATTTTGACTTTTTCCATTGATAAAATCAAAACAAAGTACACAAAGATGAATCACAAAAATACAAATTATCGTTTATTGAATTCAATATTTAGTAAAACGCTCATACTGGTCTAAAAACACATAAAGATACTATTGTTGCAACAATTACGAAAAATGGCAACCACGTTTTGAGAAAACCAGCAACGCTGACGAATTTTCCATGGATTAGCATTAGGAACGCGAGCCACACCATATTCCATGACGAGGAGGATTTGTAGTTCATCAGATTAAGCGCATATGCCACATGAGAATGACAGTTGTCGCAAAAGAGATTATGCATTCTTGTCTTGTACACCTCAGATGCCTCATAAACGGCACGATCCCAACCTACACAATAGGCAAACGACAAACAAAATATTTTTATTAATTTATTGTTATGATGAAAATACTATTTTAAAGAATGGCTGGTTTTAATGAAAACAGTAATCATATTATGTAAGTGTACCTGACACGCCTCCTTGACATTTCGAAGGGTCCAAAACCCAATATCTAGTTGGCCATCCAAAAGCCATCGAATCTTCGGACACATAATAAGGTCCTGCAAAATCTCTGATGACTCCGGTGGAATATGCAATACCCATGTGTCCAATAAAAGGAAAAAGCCATCTGGAGAAAGCAACATAAGATGAGTTGTACAAAAGCTACACTTGATACTTTCCTAAATGAATTCTTCCCCCTTTTCATTTTGTCTTATTAAATAGTAAAAGACTAACGTTAGAAGGGGAATCGGGGTCCACACAATACAGAACGGGTACCTATTCCTTCGAAAGTCCAACGCAGCAGTTGCACCTCCAGATCCAGAGCTTCCATAATCCGTCGGAGAGATTTCGCCGTCCCCGTTCATACTTTTCTGATCAATTTTATCCCCGTTGCCCTCAACTTTCATGTTTGCTTCAACTCATCTAAAAAGAGATGGTATAAAATTAGACTTAAAATATATATTACACAAAAACATAAGTTTAGGTATGAATCAGATGAAATCTCAAACTGCAACTAACAATAAGCCAAAGTTTGCTTGCACTTTTAACTTAACTGACTTGTGCTTAGAGGACATGTGCAACCAAATCAATGGTATCATAACAACTTTCCTAGCTTCCTTACTCTTAAAAACTATAAACCGACTTTCAGTCAAATGAACATAGCATGATGATGAAGAAATGCACCTGTCCCTGAGATTCATAGTAATTATCCAGCAATTGGATCCTAAATAACCTTACGGATTATAACCAGCGAATGTCGATATGCATTTTTTCCATCCACCAACCACTGCCAGGCTTGTTAACGATTGATCAATATAATATGCCCACCATTACGCTCTAGTTTGCAATTTAGATTTGAAGGTTGATTAGCGGCATCGTCAGTCGATTTAATTGAGAAATGTTGGTAAAAATGTGATTACCGAGAAGCATGATGATGGTATGATTCATTCATCATACACTATAATGATACATGATACCAACCAGCTCATTTATTTTTCCTGAGCAGTTATGGTTGCCGGTTGTGCATGATCAAGTAAAGTGGTTAATGGAGATCAGGAAAACGTAGGAAATGAAGAGAAAAGACGTGTAATTGTAATAAATGATACTAAACCCAGCATACAAATCACACGTGATGAACTCATTCTAACGTATCATTGAACCTTACTGCTATCTAATTTGAATTGTGAACTGCAGCGTTAAGAGCATATTCTGCACAGTACCTGTGTTCTGTGTTGCACAAAAAACGCGAATGCATTTACTACATAGGTTTTCGTAAAAGTCACTTTGTGTCTACTGTGCACAAAATACTGTCTCGAAATAGCGGGGTTGATTCTCGGTTGACTTACTTTTTGTAAACACAACCTCGGGCAATATTGCACACTTGTATTATGTTTGGTAGCTTCTAAAAGTACAAGATGCTTAATAGAAGTCCATATGAAATTTGTAATTAAATCACATCACAGCCCTCTAATCCTAGCGCTCTCACACAGATAACTGTTCTTGACTTTGGTGAACTCATTAGCACTAGAACTAAAACATCCTGAATTGCGAATTACTTAAATGTATGCTAAAATACTACGAAAACGCATCATGCGTTGTACCGTACCACTTTGCAAATTTTGTCGAATGCAAAATACCATCAAATTATTGCGAGCTCTTGTTTTGACTTAATAATCACTACTATTGTGTAGCATGTGTGTAATGTAACATATGAAATTGCACATCATTTATATTTAACAAACTATTATTTGCTAAATCGTTGATAGTTTGGTTTTATGCTGACTCTGATAACACACCTATCGTTGTCTGTGTGTTTTAAGTTTGTTTAAACTTACAACTGCGACAAGTGCTGACTCATTTACCTTGTTCCTCCGGAGTCCATATCAGAAAAACTTAAGTGTAGTACATATTACCGCAAATTCACTGCTAAATAGATACAATTCAAATAATTGTTGTGGCTGTTTAGACTTATTGTAACTTCCGAAGCAATGATGCAGCTCAAGCGGGAAGTGCTACAAACCTTATTTTATGTGACTGCTATTTTTGCAACCTGATGTGCAGCTCAATTGTCTGTTATATTTTCAATTACGCATATGAACTACATTGTATCAAAAACTCAATATATTCTCATCTCATCATATGATGACCACATTATTCAATACATTCATCTAACAAAACCACGATGTGTTATTTACTATTTCAGAGACGAACTCCGAATCGTATAGGAAAGTCTTTTCTACGTGGTAGCATGTACTGGCAATGTGCTCTTACTTGTACTGCTGCAGTGCTTATTTAGGTACCTCATCTGAGTTGCATCCATCGAGCACATTATGCGATTAAGATCTAGGAGTTCTAGGCTTTTGATCTTGTCAAAACTCAAAAAGCTAATATAATATCTAAGCATTCTACGATATATGCGATTCTTCGCCAAGAGGGGCTCTGATCATCATTTAGTATATGACTATGACTATGATTTCGTTTTGTTTTCCTGTCTGTCTAAATCAAAATGCGTAGTAAACCGATTTGTAGAATCCAAGGTCTTTTAAACAAACTTTCTATCCTGCAGAACGATGTATGTAAAATTTACGAATTTAATGATCTAGTTTTATGCACTTATATTCATCGTTGTTTTCTCTATAAGTTTTAACTCATTTAGCTCGTCTGATCTAGACGTAAACTTTTCTTTAATGTCATGAATGAGGGCTGACTCATTCATGAGGGCGATAAATATTCGATTGACTGCCTTTGCATACGATAGAGGAGAAAGTTTTAATTACAAATCAGCTTTGACTTTAGCTGGACAAATCAGTACTGAAAGTACTATTACTTACTATATACATTTTGTAGTAACCAATCTCTGCGACAGTTGCAATGCAGTGTGCCTACCATATATGTAATACAACAAATAATTTCGTCTTCTTAATCTGTATTACTTCACAATTTGCTTTCGATTACTTGAATTAATATAAAGGCATTTGAATGTTCAGTTCCTAACATTTTTACGCTTTTCATTTCATCAGCTACATTCTTCTTTCAGTTTTAGTGACTCTATTCACACTGTTCACATTACTTACCACTGAATGTTTTATGTTCTAATCTAACCCAAAAAAGCAACAAGCGACCACGTATAAAAAATTCAAAATACATGTATCAAATCTTAAACATATTGAGGTGTACTATCTCAGCTTAGGTTTAATATGTACATGTTCAGCTCATACATAAATGAATTTACATGTAACTAATCTTCATATTCATAAATTCATACTATACCATCCAAAAGATTCAACATCAATATGAGGAACTATCATTGTATTGTAGCTGAAAGCTGCTGTTTCTGTTGTCGTCCGCTGTTTAACAATTTAACCAAACATACGCTGCTAGTGCTACATATATTTTTAACATGCTACTCACTACTCGATGTAGACAGATAGGCACACAAATAAGTACAAATGTTAACAGTGATGTGACTGAGTGACCATTAGACAAACATACTAGTAGTAAATAGCCTTTTACAGCGTAAGAGCAACAAATGGTGAAAACGTATATACATATATGAAAGCTTAAAATAATATATCGTCAATTTTGTACATATTCTCTATCTAGCTAGACCATCTAGAATATAACAATAACATTTTTGACAAATCTGTTCAAATTTACAACACTGCCAAAAGCAGAACAATGTCAAATTGAGATCTATTGAACTTTATAAATCTTTATATCTTCAAAATGTATTTGTAATATGATTTGTATTTACTGTTAACCAGTTTTCATGTTGGTGTTTCATTGTCTGATTTGATGTGGATGTTGCTGACGATTACGTAGCATTTTTCTTGATAAATTTAAACCTAACTTTGTCGACGAAGTTTGTGGAAAAAGGAAACGTTACTTCATATATAACAAGCTCCCCGTTTTTCTCACAGCCAAAGTACAAAACACACAAAGTGTATTTAGTATTCAATGTTTGTATGTTGAGGTTGGAGTAAATCGCATGTCTTAAATTACAAAACATAGTAAATTGCAAAGCAAAGTGGTAGCACAATGCAACATGGCATGATGATGATGATGATGTCTTTTTAAATAAAAAAAGTGGATTGATACACTTGCTTGCATTTTGAACGGATGGGTTCTTCCTTTTACGTCTGTTCTGTTTTAAACCACTTTAGTTGGAGGATGCCATCCATCCACATAGCCGTATAAAAACAGGTGTATTTCATATTTGAAATCATCGTGTAGAAAAAAATACACAACATAACATCAAGTGTTAAGGCATAACGTTTTCTTCGCCATTTTACTTGACTTACTTGCCATGTCTGAACTCTTCTCATGTTATACTGCTGAGTAAGCGGTGGACTGTGCAGAGTGCAGGTAGACACTGGGGATTTTTTTATGAATTAACTCTTTTAAGCTTTGGTTTTGTGTATCACTTGTTTTGTTTGCGGATTTATAGCAAAGTCATCAAGTTACAGAAAAAAAGCACAACGAAGTATACTCAGAAAGAAGAAAAGTATTAAATAATAGTTTTAAGAAAGAAGCAAACAATGAGCAGAACAGGCAAGTAGTACAGTGTGTTGTGTGAAGGCAGAAAAGCTGTATATTGTAGAGTAGTAATTCTTAACATCATCACATCACCATCATCATCATTACTGTTATTATATGATCACCAAAGATTACCAACTGACCAGTGCAGTGTAAGTGTAAGTAGAGTTAGTTAGATTGAACGCTGAGAAGTAAGAAACGCATTTTGGATTGTCGTCAACAGTTCGTTCGCTGGACATTTAAACGAAGATCTGCACTTTTACGGTGCAGCACGACAAAATATACATGATAATAAAGTATCTTATCAGTTTTGTGCGTACATTTTAAAATTGTAGCTAGAATGACAGGCTTATCAGTTCACGTTATTTGTGGTGTGGTGCTAATATTCCAAATAATTTCGTTTACACCTGTGTTACCATCTGTCGCACCAGGTAAGAAAAAAGGAGTTTGATTTCATTTTTAATCGATAACTTACTCGGAAATGGTTCAAAAGCACTTAAAAGAATGAATAGATTTGTACAATGCAATGTCAGCAATTTCGCTGTTATTACATCAAGATTATAAGACAAGAGTAATACCGTTAATTCATGCAAAGTTAGTCCACGTATAAACGTCATTATGAGTGAATGAATGAAAACATGAGTTATAGATAACTTGCAAGTTGCACTCATCAAATAAACGAAAGATCAAGCCATCAATCATAACCCAAAAGTGTTGTTATTGAAAAATTAACTGTAGAAGGCAAATTTCAACAATTAAATTTACCTAAAAGTTGCCTTGTATCGGCACGGCCAGTTAAACAATATGCATAGTAAAAAACATTATTCAAAGCAAAAAATCATCAAGGATGAATCATCAAGGTGTCAATAATGTCATAAACTTAGAAAACGTCCTACTTTGGTTTCCATTCATTTTTCATGTGACAAATATTAGCATGAATAGTAGCATGACTATGTGTGTGTGTGTCGTACTAATTTATACAACTTGTAGGTAAGCTATTTATTTGGCAGAGCAGTGAAAATTGAAATCGATATTACAGTGTCAAGTACAATATCTATTTCAATAAGATCTGCTGATCAGTGAAGCCGCAATCATACTTGTGGACAAGACACTGAACAAACATGCTACGAGAATTTTAATACAAATGCGTCTTCCAAACACATTATTTGCTTTTGTCTACCTGTTACGTTTGTATATTATAAATTCGACTCAGAAGTTTATAATATTATAATACCCCTCATCCACAATAGCATATGGTTCTTTCTTTCTGCGCTCCATCAAGGTTACACTGTACGGAGTACATAGTAGCGAAAAAATAATTAGCACCATTAAGCCCAATTTTTTATCCTTGGTTGATATGTTGGTAGTTCTTTAATCCTGTGGAGTTCATACGTTAGTGTATGGCAATGTAAAAAGTATGTAGACTAATGTCATCATTAGTCATTATGAATATCACAGAACATATCTTTGTGGTACAAGACCACAACAATATTTTAGCAAAAAAGCAATAAACTCTTCACGTACATATATTTTACGTGTTTTTTATACTTGGCAAGGTAATAAAGCTTCACGACAACTGCAGGGTGTCGCGGCAGTTAAAAAAGCATTTTAGCTGACAAAATTTCAATTTTAAGCTGCCCAGAGCACGTAATAATGTGCACAGGGGAAAGGATTATCCTCATAAAATTTTTCATTTGAAAAAAACAACAAGCTTTAATCTTCATTCCAGTAGTAAGATGATAATTTTTTAAACTTGTAATAGTATGGCTTCATTTTCGAAGTGATGCTAGTAAAGTTGCTACACAATATTCTTAAAATGATTCTATGGTCGACATAAAGACGTCTCGAGTTGGGGAAAAACGCATATTTAACACAGAATTACAACTCTGGAGTCTAGAGTTATATAACATGACATGACTGGGGTTTCCTTTAATTAATACCTACATATGTGAATAGATTTTTACATAGGTGATATGAAAATTATTTAATTTTTTTAGAATATCGTATATATTCATTACATTGTAGATTTTAAAAACCTTACATATGTCGATATAAAAATCAACTTGTTGAATATATGCTGGAAATTGGGGAACAAATTATCGATTTGTTTCAACCTTCAATTAGACAGCCTCAGGCCTAACATTGGTCTATCTGAACGCAATAATTTACACGAAGCAATCAATTCGTACTGTCATTTGTCATCATTGAATGTAAGTGTATTTTTTCTGAGCAAAATTGGTTTCCCTTCCACCGACCCAAAAAAATTTACTTTCGATCCTTTGCCAATGTTATGATAATACTACGTTCAAGGGAATCTATCGGGTTTCATGCAAATGCCAAAATACGAATTTTTATAATATTCGTGTTTTTATTGCGTGCTAAATACTCTTTTATCGTTAATTCATTTAATTACAGACTATTCCCTATTTGGCAAGGGGTATAAGGGATTGTCTTTTACTTAAACAAAAATGGCCAAAGTGATTGAGCAAGAGTCAAGCAAGCAGTAAACAACAATCGAATAGTTTAATGCAGATTTCTGCATCAAACGATTGTAACACGACAACTGCAGAACGCCATGCTTAATATACAGAATACATCATTCAAAATTAAAAGGCATTCATTTCAATATTTGAAAGATGATTGAGCCGACTAACTACCATAGAGGAGATCAAGTTAATTTGGATGGATTTGATGAGAAATTGGAGTACATTTTTGGGTTCATTCGTTGACCCTACAGTGATTTCTAGATTTGCTGATTCCATTCTAATTTCCAATACGAGATGGATAAGTGGCATTGAAATCTCGTTTTAAAGATACTTTGTAATAAACTTGGTTAGAAAATAGCGTTGATTAGTTGATTGGTTATAAAGATAAATATTCCGAACAAAAGAACTACTACTAGTTACTTGTTTGGTTGTTCATGGTATGTGCATAATAAGATTTTGAAAAAAACATCAATTTATATGTAATCACGAATGATGACACTACCAAAACTGTATCACAAGGCGTGGAAAGTATTTTTACATGTTTATCTTTTTCGTCTATCTGTTGGTCTTTGTCCTCAGGTTAAAAATTATTAGCATCATGTCGTGTCACTGTCATGTCTTATAAAGTCGTGTGTAATAGTAGTAATCATTACGTTACGTGACTAACGATGGTAAAATTGTTTAAATGAAATGTATATTACAACAGCAATAATAAAAGCAACGCAACACAATGTTATATCTTGAAGCATGCGTAAATGTAAATTCAGGTTGCCTTTGCGCTGCGTCGTTATTAACCAACGCCGAGTTCATATCATAACGCAATTGTCTCTTAAGATCATTTTTGTTGTTTTGGTTGTGTCTACTTCTTCTGTAACCAAACCTGAGTGTCATGCCGCATGAAGCAAAGCCGGTAAAATACATACATGATAAAATCCTTTATTGTTTGCTGTTAAGTCGTACTGGCTGGCACATTTCGTGGTTATGATAATGATTACTCTCATTACATTGCCATTAGTTAAGTCATAAAATCACAGTTTCTTTCCTATGTTCTAAGCGGTTGTATGCATATTATGCATATGACGTGGATGCTACCGATTAGCTCTTGTTAGTCAAACAAAATGCAAATCCCAATCTGTTTCTTTGTTCTTCTGTTTGTATGGGATTGCTCTCCATAAGATCTCATGAGTTTGAGCAAAGATGAATTTAATTTCATTGTTGCATGAAGCAGAGAAAAGTAAATAAAATGTGACACATTTGTTCAGTTCACTGCACATGCACATCTTTTAGGTAATTAAATGTCGAAAACCATCAGCTAATTATAGTATTTAGGGTTTGCCAACACCTTAATTAAATGATATTTTTCCAGCAGAAAGAATTTTTTTCAAAATTTAATGAATATGTATTTTTCCATCGTTGCGCTGCGCTAATGAACAGCTAATAGTTTTGGAATACATAGAAAACTTTTATAAAGAATGTTCAGTAACTTCGAACGAAGTAAGTGTATGTGGTTATGTTGAGCTGACCACTAATTTTGATATTACGACCAGATAAATGTCAAAATACAGACACATAATACTTTATGTACTTTCTTGGAATTGTTTACTGCACGCATACCTATGCTTGGTAAATAGTTTGGTAGATAAGTGTTTGTGAAACTACAACACGATGTCCATTTCCTTTATACACTTTACAACAAAAACAAAAAAATGGTGTGATATGTGCTGATGAATATTTTGTAGCAAAATTTTCGATTCTCAAATAAATTAACTACGTAAAAATATATTATTGTGTGATGTCGACAATATTATGTACTAGCTTTTTACACATGTACCTATTTTTCATCTCATTTCACCGAAATTATTATTTAAACAATCAATAGAATCAACAAACACGTAGTGCAATAACTTAGGGTGATGCTACCGTGTCTTTTTCATGTGGGCTCTCCGATTTCTGATCTTGATACAATTTAGTTTTCATGTATCTCCTTTTTGGTCTTGATCAAACAAACTGATCGTATAACCCTGAATCAAAGTAGTGCGCAGTTTTTAGGAATTTTGTTGTTTTTTTAGGTGTTTTGCTAAATGCGTAGTATTATTCATGAATAGAATGTCAAAGCTTTTAATACAAACATATATGTAAACTTCCAACTTGGAGTCAAGTTTTCATTCTAGTTCAAGTCATTGCCTTGCCAAATCCATTTAAGTCATCAGTGAAAAAACTTGATGTCGTATTTAACGTTATTCTCCATGTTGACTCCTATGCGAATATTATGGCCAAATATTCACAAACCCTTTCTTTTGAAAAACTTTACTTTAAGAATGCTATCAGATGGAAGCACGTTTTATTGAAAAACAACAGCTCATAAAATGTTACACAATTTTTGTCCCCACGCTTTTATGCCTCCTCTTTCCAAATACAAGCAAAAAACAGGAAGTAAGAGAATGAGCCAATATACACATTAGTAAGGGAAGAGAAAGACACAGATATGCAAAAGGGGAAACGATCTTTGAGAGGGTTCAAAGCTGTGACCTGATGTGCTGATGACTAATTCTCACATTCTTTCTTTTTAGTAGACAGTTTTATAACTTAGTAGATTTTTCTCACAGTTCTTACGCATTTTGCAAAGTTTTGTGTGCATTGTGTACAGTTTACGTTGTCGTATCATTTTTTGGTATGTTGGCACTAAATATTAAAGATTTAACATAACGTACTTTACTCGATACCTTGTCTCATGATTCTGCAATGTAAAAACATTAAAATTCATCGAACGAAGCCCCTATAATGTACCACATAAAAATTCTTATGCTTTGGAGTTTGAATATTTGTCTAGTAATATAGTCTGCCAGAGAAACGAGTGACGTATCGTATATCGTATCGAGAGAGAATCAAGCAAGTTAGATTGATAGGGAAGGAAGGAAAGAGATTTTATGAAGTGTGCAGAAGCAAAATGTTCAAAACTATAAAGTTTAGCAATGTGCAGCAGTGCGAATTCATTACTTTTCAGACGAAGCCAAGCATAAAAACTTTACATTCACACTGATTGGGTACATTGGGACAACAACAAATATTAATGGTACATATCTAAGCTAAATGCATCAGTGATTTTACCCATAAAACAACCAATAATTGATGAATGATAAATTTTTCGTAGATATGTTTATGCTGAGCGAGGTTTACAACATTACAAATTACAACCATAAGTATAAGTACAAACGTTAAATAAATAAGATCCATGTTTAAGTTAAGTAGAATATCTACTCATTTAACACATAAAAAGTCATTCGGAGGGAGAAAGTAATAATGCATGACAAAATTGCTGCGTTGTACAAATGCTCATTATTGAATTTCCTGCTTCCTATTCCTAAGCTTAAACAATGACTAAATTAAGATAGGTATTAAATTTTTCACACGTTAAATATCAATTTTTCTTTTAACTTTTGCGTTCCAGATGTGGACTTTGAATTACGATATGGAGACGATAGCAATAAGGATAGCCTACATTACTCGATAGACCCATCAAATACAGTTCAATCTAGACTGAAACGTCAAGTGACCGTGCCTCCCAATGACCAAATTCCGGACAAAAGCATTCTGATTAAAACTAATGTCACATCATCGCCGAATGCTAAGAAACCATTATCGGGTGGTACAAAGGCATCTGCCCAAGGACCAACTGCGCTGCCACCCGCCGGTGTAAACAATATACCTATTACTAGTACAAACGGTGCCGATCCAAGTCTTCCAACCCAACAACCTGGTAACACGATCATAAATGCAGAAACTACGGAAGCAAGCAAACCTGTTGATTTCCCGGATGAAAGTGTGTTGTTTGAAGGGAACTCGTCATATCCCAATTTCCCGAACAATAAAACATTCTACCAGCAAAATGTATCACAGAAGGAGGTAAACATTGAATCCAAATATGAGAGATGTTAATGAACTCATAATTGCAAATTGCAATTTCATGCATGAATGCATAAACTGCTTTTTCAAATGAGCTTGATTGCATGATGGGAAATTTAGCATATCACTCGGGGTAAATATTTTTAATCTTAACATGCTTTGTACAACCATTTTTTAAATGTAGGTGGATAAATTCAAGTACTATATCGTCAATTACGATCCGGAAGGGGTAAACAAATATTGGATTGAGATGGAAAATAATCCGAAAGCTAAAAACCATGGAATGCTATCAAATGCACATCGACGTGCTGCTGTAAGTTTTTCAGATGCCATAAAAATGCTATGATATTATTGAATGTTATTGACCATTAAGCAATAATATATTCACCTTCGTTTTATAGACTATGAAACCCGAATTTCCCATCTTGTTCTACGGACATCAAATTCCAAATTTGACCGTCGCTACTGGTGGGTTCATCTACCTCGGTGATCAAGTTCACGCATGGCTTGCTGCAACCCAATATGTGGCACCATTGATGGCCAACTTTGATTCTAGCACAACTCCTAATGCCACTGTCAACTATGTTAGCACATGTAAGATTTTTTAAAGTTCACCGTCCGCTTCAAGCTACATATGAAAGTTTAATAGTTTGGCAGAATAATATTCATACATAAAAATTTCGTATTTTGTATCCAGCCGACTTCTTTACCGTTGAATGGAATCAAGTTCGCCTTCAAGATAGCCCAAAAGATGGACCTTTCACGTTCCAAACAACGTTGTACAGAAATGGAACCATTGTGTTCGTTTACAAGACCATACCCATTCCAGTGGGAGCGATTAACGATACACATCATCCTGTGAAAGTTGGCCTCTCAGACGCCTACATCAAGGACAAGAATATGCTATGTGAGTATGGGTTCCAGTCACAAACATAAAATATCTCGAAATCATGAGAGTGAAACAAAGAAACATTGAATTATTTTTCAGTTGTTAGACAAAAAACTATCTACGAATACGATCGGGTTGATCTAAAATCTCATCCCAATGTAAACATAACAAATGGAACTGCTATTATTTTCACCCCATACACCACGTGTCAGCAATTGCAGTCGTGCCAAGATTGTACCACAGCACAATTAAAATTCAAGGTAACAACTCAATATTTAAGTGTATGAAAGTGTAAGGTTGATGCAATATGCAGTAGCTTTGTATGCATGTAACGTAACTAATTATCTGTTTTGTAGTGTTTTTGGTGTCCCTCTGTTAATCGCTGCTCGAATGGAACGGATCGGTATACTCAAGATTGGACTCTAAAAGGCTGTGATAAGCCAAATGGGAATTTTACCGAGTTCCAACAATGTTCACAAAGAATTGATCCATCAAGTACCTACAATGTCAATCATGACCATGATCATGACGATCATGATCACGTGTCAGACTTTACTGGTGGACCATACATTAAGAAAATTAAGACACCAGGTACTTTTCATTCGAATCAATAACGTTTATAAACAAAATGTAATTATATACATAATCACAATTAAAATTGTTTAATTGTGTAAAAAAAATATTTATAGAACAAGATGGGATGAGTGCTGCTGGAGTAATTGGAGTGATGTTTTTAATGATACTCCTGTTTGGCTCTGTGGGATGGTTGGCTTATGCCTACTTTTTCCCACATACACCTTCAGGGCAAATGTTGATCAGAGTAAGTACTTAGCCAAAAGGCTAACATATAAATGATATGAATATTTTGTCTTTTAATTTCAATTTGCTAACCACAAAATTTAATTATTTTACAGTATCGACCAAGCCAATGGGCATTCAGGAGAGGAGAAGCCCGTTATACGGCTGCTTCTATTCATATGTGATAACTGAAACCAAGAAATGATAAACACACCAAGATCTGCTAGTTTTTAACTATAATCTACTGAAAAGTTGTGAATCACTTGTAAATAATACAGTTTATAGATCTTATATCTGCGGTCAAACACGACTAATTAATTAAGGCCGCTTGACTGATCTGAATGAAGAAAAAAAATTGTGCGAAGTGGGGAAATTCTTTTTAAAAAATATAGCAAGCTTGACCACATCCAACAATCAGAAATGGACCAACGACTACTAACAATTCGCTTGCAAACAACAATTTATTGTTAGATCTGTCAATTTGGATCTTGTTGCAGGTTCGTGATGATGATGTACCATACTTTCCCTGCCCTGTTAACATCTGAAGAGATTAATACCTGCAGCTCTAACATTGTGATCTTACTTAAAATCTCTAATCTTATTATAATTACACGTAAATCTTATTACATAATAATATATTATCTTTCACTTATATCTACTCACATCTTACACGATCTAGCAAGGAAATGGAATGTTAACTTTCAAGTACATGTTTGGCATGTCATGAACTTTCACTTAGTATTAGAAGTCTTCATTTTTTAGAAACATACTAATGTAAGTCGGTCGCATTACAAACTAAAAAGTAGATTCGCTGAGCTAAAATTAAATGAACACAAAATGACGGACCAAATTATAATTGAATATACTATTATATGCCTTACACATTTAGCAATATCACAGTAAAAATGATTTCTCACTGTCGCGAAAATAACAAACATAACAAATATAATAACGAAAATATCGCACAACTGAATACCAAATGAAATGATCTATCGTCCATTTTAAGTATTGAATCAATTTTATAGTTATGTTAAAACATATCGGGATTGAGAAAATCTGAGATTAAGAAAATGATCATCAAGTATTTTAATTGAATTACCGTCCAGTTATCAAATTTACTCTGTATGTGCGTCAATCTTGCATTTTATGAATAATGTGTCTCTAGTTTCACAATATATCTTTGTCCCAGTGGTATAAATAACTTTAATTCAATATTATTTGACTTTTTACAATTAATTTATTATCTTATCTCAATTAAACCTAATCGACATTCTAAATAGTAATCATTTTAAATCATTTAAACGTACTTGTAATCAATCTCATTCATTCTTCTGTTTCCTAATCTTCATTATTGGCAGAACAAAATAAGAGGAAATATTCCTGTACGTATTTTTCACGCTTTTATACTTACTTATTAAATAGGGTTAAGTATGTGTTGTAACTGTTACCTGTTAGATACTGTTTTGTTTCAAATAACTATTATTTAAACTACTCTGGTCCAACAGTATAAAATATCTGAATTCAAATCTGTAATGAAAATGAGGAGTATGTACAGTTAAATCCAGGCGCAAAAGTAGCTTCGTTTTAATATATAATTATATTTAGTGTATAATTAATAATTTTTGCTTAGAATAGATTATTCACGTCACATTTAAATGATTATCGTGAACTGGTTGAAACAATAACCATTCAATCGGTATTAAATTTGTAAAAATGTTTGACATTTTAGTTTTGAAATTTTGACAATGATCTAAAAAGTTGTGTGTAATTTAGTTCTTTAATTTTAAGATTTTGAAATTAGCTTTACAAACAGCACGCATTTATTCTATGTAAATTATCGTCATTCTGTTATGTTAACGTGTATTGTATTCTCATTAATTTTCAATCAAAACATTTAGATTAGTTTTATTAATACAAATAAGGTAACTGCTAAGTACGCAAAAAAAGGTATTATCGTTGGTTCTTTTCGCAAGAATGTAAGTTTATGCGTTGTGTGCTAATAAAGTCAATATACAATATCACTACTGGATAAAAATTGAACAGGGAAGTTCTTTTTTCCCAGAATAGGAACATACAGTTATTTTTTAAACAAAGCATATATAAATGTATAAAATCATACGATGTAAATAAAAAGAGGCATGATTTGATTTTTCTCCGTCCGATTTCAAGATAAACTCCACAATACGCATAGAATCAAATGTTACAACGGACACTTTGCTCCTATAATAAAACCAACCCTTATGTATGGTCACGTGACGTCTGTCCCTTTTTTTCCAATAACCCTCTTCTGGTTTTTTACAATCGCATCTCACTGACAATGAGTCAATACATATGAAATTTTTAGAAAAACGCAATTGTAATTGTAACGACTTAATACAAAGGACTACCAAACTTGGTATGGTGCAACCCACTCCGAGCAATTAAAAAAAAATTCTTAAAGCATTTTACATATTTTTTTTACCCTGTTTCCTTCGTATTTTATGATTCCCAATCATCCCATTTTTTATTTTCTTGGAAAGTCCAAAAGGAAAGCATGCAAATGACAGGCTTAATTAAATAAACAATCATTAAGTTTGACACGCTCTAGCATCAGCAGTCCATGATCCATGAATGCCAAACTAAAATTTAAACCATGAAAATGTACTTCGTCTTGATTACTAATTGCAGTCATGTCGTAGTACTGGACTCTTGGTCAGTACCATTTCATATTATTCATGTTCATGTACATACATTATATAAAATGCATGTTTCTATATAGTTAATTCAAAATCTGCGTTGTATTGTTGCACCAGTCACAGTCACACTAGTCCATCTTAGAGATCTTACACATTATACGGTGGTGTGAATACTACATCCAGTAAACTGATACAGCAAAAAGAAACGTGCAAACCGCTTTTCCGCATTTTGACTCACTCACACACACGTAATCATTCGCTCGCACAAAGGTGCATTTCATTTCACATCACAATAAAGTAACATGAAAGAAAACAGCCAATTGAGGAATACTTTTACACACATATTTGCAAACTCATATTATTAACAGTACATATATTTGTTTGTTCATTTAACTCTTTCAAACAATATATTTTAATCTAAAGGAATAAGTTAAGCAAAAATCCTCATAAAATACCAGTCATTCATATCATATCAACATAACGTGTAGTAAAAACCAAACCAGCAGCAAAAAAAAATTACGACGCAACTAGAGTCAGAACAGAAATACGAAGAAAAGTGACGGTGTGGAGTGGCAGTGGCATACATACCTGGCATATCTCTGCGTGAATTGCCTTTTCTCATATTTGTATAATTGGTTTCAAATTCACAAAATGATTATTCTCTCGTCTCGTACAGCGAATGATTGCGAAAGATCTGATACTGATACAAAATACTGAATAGCTTTGCAAGCGATTTCTTTACAAAAACTGCAGACGCTGAATACACTATTGGAACGGAATGGATAAATGGATCTCTCTGTTCCCTGTGAGTAGACTATAGTGGGAATGAGAACCGAGCCACACACCACAAATCTTGTCCATTATTATTGGACGACCAGATAAATGGACAGGACAGGCTGGTTAACTCATTCACTCACAACATATCATCGTCATCATCATTTTTTAACGATTTACCTGGTATACAAAACTTCATGGAAAAAAATCAATGTTTTAATCTTTACTTTACTTGTTATCTCTGCTGCTGAAGAATGCAAATGTTATTGCTGCGTACAACTACGTCTCGTTTTTTTTACAAAAATAAAAACTGCACCGTGATATATTTTGCACATGACTATACACAAAAGTTACGACCTGGACTGGAGTATGACAATATTTTGGAATTTTTTACTAGAACAAGTTTACATATTACTTTTTTGCACACGTTGTTTTTTCTCTCAGTATACTTACGATATATACCAAAATGATTTATATGAAACATGAAATAGACGATGTTGTTGTTTTGTTGTTGTGTAAGTATTGTGTATTAAGACTCCCCTAATAGCTAAATAGCTACGCAGCGTAATATAGTCGGCAATCATTTGGCTCCGTTTTAAGGAAAGCAAGGTTGGGTAACATTTTCACAGATGTGAGCATATAAAAAAGTATTAAAAGCTCGTCTAGCTGATCGTTATATAAAAACTTAAGTAGTTTTTGTCTTTTAAGTTAACATGCAGCTGAAGATTCTACCGTGTAATCTTTAAATATTTGTATGCATAGTTTTATGTACTTATCCTGAAAATAGGGAAGAAGTGAATGAATATAAGAGAAAATGATGGTTATACAGAGATGCAGTGTTTTAAAATAGCATATTTGACTGTGAATTTGTGAACACTTAAACGTTCAGTTCGGCTATAGATGAATTGTGGTATTTGTTGTTGTTTTGGTGGTGATTTTTTAATAAGTAAACAGTAAATAGATAAGACGAGACACTGTATCCTTCAAAACTTTGGACGTCATTACCACACGACGACCATGCTGGCGTTTGTTTGTGTTGGCAAGAAAGATAATTATTATGATTGTATACACAACGTTAACAGTGAGTAAAAAAGAGATACTTTTCCTGATTCAAAGAAGGAGGAAAGTCGTTGTGCATAAAACGACACCACATTTAGCTTACAAGGTATGTGCACATGGCACATGATATATCATGGTGCAAATTATGGTAATTTTTATAGTAGTAAGTTGCGTATTTTAAAATTTCGAGAATGAATTTCGTGTCTCTCTCTGGAAGTATGAATTAAGCGAAGCGAGAGATTGTTTTATGGAAATTACGGAGGAATTTTATTATCACGGGAAAAATTTATAACTGTTTGATGTAAAGATTATCGATTACCTGAGTTTAGTTGTCCATGAGCTTAAATTTGTGGTAGCTTGGATTTCAATTCTCAGAAAAAGGTGAACTTCAATCACTGCGGTGTAGCTACTGTAGTTATTAAGGAAAATTGTAAACCTTGAAATCAAGTGAAACTACAACATCTTTAAAATCTCCAGTGGAATTTAATAAAATTCGAAATTCCTAATAGTGCTATTAGCTATTTATAGCGAATCATTCATTCAAGCTTTAAGTTTGATGTGCATCCTCGTTTCATGAGATCATATTCAGCACGTCACTTCGCGTCGTCATCATCGCCTACACAATCATGATCTTCTGAAAGCGTAAGTTTGCTGCTTTCCATGTTTTGTGTTTTACAATTTAAACTGTGCAAATTCACAATACAATGTAAATTATGCAAATAGAAAGCTTATCTTTCGTTTGGCTTCTCCAGTTTGAATTGGTTTTATTTATCACTGGGAAAACTATTAGATTTTTTAATGTTAGTGTGTTAGTAGGAGTTGCAATGGAATAAGTGTTACAAATTACAAAATTGAATTTAGTTCAAGTAGCTTTTGTTTAAACATGTCAACCATCAATTTTATAAATATATGGTTTTATATTGATTGTTTTCATAATAATGAATGTGGATAACATACATGTAAATCAAGAAGATTAAGTTAGTATTGACAATTGAACTCGTGGTGTGTAAACTGCGTGAAAGAAATGTTAAATCATTTAAAAGTTGCATAAAAAATTAAGCCAGAGTTACTGACACGTTTTTTTTCAATTTTATCCCGGGTCATTTAATTTTTTAATCTTGGTTTCATATTTCATGTATGCAATAGTAATTAGTTTGGTGCGAATACGACTTCACTTCTAGCTTCCCTAACTTGCAAACTTAAGTTGTAGAATTCGAAAGTAACGTTTTAATTTGTAATCTATGCATATGTATCCAAATAACTTGACGGCTCCTAACTTATCAAACTCAATTTATTTTTTGATTTATGGCAAACATAGACAGATGACTTTTTTGTTTGTTGAGGCAGGATTAAACTTTTTTTAAATTAGTAATACATAAATTGAATGCTACATATAAAGTGTAAGTAGTTCAGTACTACTTACAATACGCATTGTCACATGGATTAATTAAACACTTGACTTAAGCATGACTATTCACTGAGATTTGTGAACGTGGTTTTCACGATGTTGTTACTCATCAATTTATCATCGTTGTCAATTGAGCAAGAGCAGTTAGTTCAAATGATGATCTTGAATCTTGACCTTCGTGCTTTACACTTGTTGGAGAACAACAAAATATACATTAAATCGACCAACTTCCCATTTGGATATTAACTTAAAGTCATATTTATCTGATCTATGCCATTCTTAAATGCTGAATGTTGGGGTTGGCAGGTGCGTCATTGGCATCTCCGTTTCACAACAATTTGATCCATGGAACATTTTATAGCCTTTAAAATTGAACGCATGTGACTTACGCCAGCGTCGTACCCGTACCTCCTGCCATTTTGCATGTTTTTATTGCAAATTTGTCTAAATTAGCGATGCTCAATTGAATTGGTGTCATAATAAAAACCTAAATGAAAACCACTTTAATCAATTTATATTAACTGAATACATTCCATTTTGGTAGCCGCTCTAGGCCCAAGACTGAAATTCTATTGTAGACATTTTGCAGACATTTTGCAATTATCCATCAGAGAAAAGGTTAATAGGCCAATCAAATATTGTAAAAACAATATTGCCTTTTATGACCTTTCCGAGGCTCAACTATATCGTGAGCAGAACATATTGACTGGATGTGGCTTACTGCCTTATAAATTTAAAGTTATCCACAAATTATATCCAATTAAGAGAATGGGGATGTAGCATGTACTCTTGCAATCTATTTATTGCTTCATTTTTAATCCCACTTTTTATCAGTGGGCTTGTAGGCTATCATGTTATCCATAAATATAAATACGCTGGTTGATTGTAGATTCTCATGATTTGAACAAATACTTCGTGATGCAACATGCAACTCACAAAGCACTTGGTGTAATAGAATATGTTTTTATTATTTCTTATCACGCTACTTATTGATTGATTGATTGTTTTGTACTAAAAGCAAATTAGAGAAGGAATCGGAAAAGTTAACTTGGAATTTTGTTTGCTTGATTTGATGATAAACCGTCTTGTTGAATGGGAAATGATGCTCAGATGCATGAATGAATAGCATTTCATTTCAGAGACAAAAGAAAGCTGTAGGATTTCATAAGTGGCCACTTGCAATACTGTCTTTAAGGAAAGCTGACCAGATATTTTTGGTCATTTGATTTTTATATAGTATTCGAAACTTCTAATAAAAAGGTAAAACAAATTGTAACTGTTTTAAAAGAAATACCGTCAATTTTCCCCATTTCAAATTTACCATTACGCTCATGGAAAAGTTCACGAATTTTTTGAATTGAACAATTGAGGGCTTACGTGCTGGAAATACTAAATACATGGCATGTGTATATTTTTAATGTATGCATCATAAATATTAATCGTAATGATAGCGTTCCACAGCCTACGTTGTAAATAGGCTTATCCCATCCAAATTATTTGTTTTTTTGATGGTGCGTGCGATATAAAAAGTTTTAAGTGGAGATTTAGTTCATTGGTACAGTAAAAAAAGACTTAGATCAGATTTTAACTGAAGCACATGCTTGAGCCATTACACAGTTTTCCTAAAGTTGAGTTGATAATGCTGTAAATGTAAGTACCTCACATTTTAAAGAGATTTATGCCGCCACAGTGTTATGAGAAATAGTAATAGTTAAACTGTTATGCTGTGCATCATCATCATCATGATGACGACGATTGTGATGAAGTTGGTTTGGTATCTGGAGCTGGAATGGTATTAAAATTCTATGTCTCTGTGTTCGGTTCTTGTAAGATGATGAGTTTGAATAGTTTGATGGATGAGAGATGAAAAATACACGTCAATAGTGTACATATGAATACGATGGAGAGAGATATGCATTGATATTTGATAGACGTGGAGAATTACTGAAAGATATCATTTAACTAACCTCTCTCGTCTCCTCTCGCCTTTTTTACATGCATGCATTATTGCTTAACCACACACATATCACTTCTTATGCAAGCTGAAAATGATATTATGTGTGTGTGTTGTAATGATCCTAATTTGAGCTTTCATCGTTTTTTATAATCTACGTGTTGTTGTATATCTGTATCGTTATCTAGGAACGCTCATTCGTGAGAGCAGGAAAAGTTAATGAAGATGGAGAGCGGCGGTGGTGGTGGTGGCGGAGGAGATGCAGATGATGTGCTGTTTGATGAAGATGATAGTGCTCGATTTGTTGTCGCGAGGAATATTAATAGTGGAAGTAATAACAGCACATCAGGAAAAAAGTCTTCCACGACGCAGTTTAGCAGTGGAAGACGAAAAACACAAATCAACAGCGAGACTGGAGAGTTTATCAATACAGAGAGCGAGAATAGAAGACGCACCAATAAAAGTACTGGAATGTCTGATCGTAAACCACAGTCAACGCCAGAGCGAATAGCTCATTTTTATTATACTCTTGGTATATTGTGCTCCTCGCATCCTGTGCTAATTTTGGTGATTACTACGACGGTTGTGGCGTTATCCTGGTAAGATTTGTCATATTTTAAAATTTCTACATGTTAAATAAGTGAGTATGGCACTTATATGATTTTTTACGTGCCAATGTGCTTTTTTTGACAGCCTCCCATTGCTCAGTCTTCCTTTACCTGGAAATCGTCCACAGGAATTTATAATAGTTAAAGAAAACTATTCCGTCCCACCTTCCCAAGGCTTTAACGATGGGAGTGATTGGCCAAGGTGGTACAAAGGTCCACCTATTGCCTATATTCAACAGGTCATTGTGAAATCAGCGGTTGTTCCATGGAGTAAAACTTTGGTTTTGACGGATGCATATCGGGGGCCATTGGCCGAAGTATTCTCAATTGTGGATGCGATAACTTCCGAAAAAACTAATGAGTAATTAAAAACAATTGAACCCATTCACTTAATGGTGTAATTGATAAATAGTGACAACGTGGGAAATTGTGTTACATGAAATGATTTTCTTTCTTCTGTAGATCCATAGGACTGGCACGTACCTGCTTCCGAGTGGGAGAAGTCAAGTCAAAAGCCTTAAGGGGTAAAGTCCCTGTACTACCTGAGAATGAATGTCTGCTCGTTTCTCCTGCCAGTTTTTGGCAGCAGGATTATTCGAAATTTCAGTCCGATCCTGATATTGTCAATACTATTCTTAATTATCAAATTCATCAAAAGGGACGAAGTGGATTGGCTGAAATTCTCTTGGGGATGAATGTTCGAGAAACGGGATTGAAAAGAAATCCTTTCAAAGCTAGACAGAGAGTGGTTACTTATGCTGTTACAATTGTTTTACGTACATATAACAAAGAGTGAGTGTACCTATTGCATTTATATGTTTAGGTATATGTTTTTTTGAAATGTAAAAACTGAATATATTTTAAAACATTGTGTAATTTTTCTCTGCAGGTTTATAACCTCCATGCAAAACAAACTTGAGAGACTGTACTCATCGAATTTGGAACATGAATTGTCCAACCTACACAAAGAATCTTCCAACTCTAGTGGACTTGCACAGGAAAATCCACTGGAATTAGAACCAGAGAGATTGTTTCATATATTTTATCCTTCTCAGTCGTCGTTGTTTGAGCTGATTCCATTAGTCGCGACATACTGTGCAATGTTTCTTTACGTTTATTTTTCTATGAACAAAGTTGACATTGTGACTTCAAAGCTAGGAATGGCTTTCAGTGCGCTAATAACAGTGGTCGCGTCCCTGTGTATGTCTGTGGGTTTATGTTCCCTATTTGGAATGAGTTTCGAGGTTAACGCCAGAGCTTTTTACCCTTACCTAGTTATCGTGATTGGATTAGAAAATATTCTTGTGTTGACTCGATCAGTTGTCTCAACTTCAACTAATTTGGACATGAAAATACGTGTCGCCCAAGGACTGAGCAAGGAAGGGTGGAGTATTACGAAAAACCTTTTAGCTAATGTGACCATCCTGACAATAGGATTCTTTACTTTTGTCCCAGCCATTCAAGAATTTTGTATATTGGCCATTATTGGACTTTTGTCTGATTTCTTTTTACAAACATTTTTCTTTGCAACTGTGCTCTCTCTTGATATTCATCGACAAAAAACGTTGCCTGGAAGAAATCATAGATATACCAACGAGCGACCACTCCGAACTCCCATTCACCCAACAACTCATACAAATGGAGATCTCCAGCGTAAATCATCATCATCCAAGCTTAACAAAGCAAAATCAGAGTTGAATGGAAATCTGAAGCGTGTTTCCAGTTCAGTGTCTGTCGTTGCTCCATCGCATACTGCACCCATTCTAAGAAAGATCCCCAAACGTTTGAAAGTTGTGTATTTCTGGGCAAGGACTCGCTTTTTTAATCGGATCTTCAGTATTTTTATGGTCGGCTGGATTTCCGTAATCATTTACGAGTCTAGCATAGTAGCGCATTTCAAATCAGAAGCTGAGGACGTGGTCTTACCACTTCATTATAAAAATGAGGACATCAACTTGCATCACTATGCAGGAAACAGCAGTGGTCGTTTGTCTATGAATATTGTGAAATCTAGAGACCCAATGTTCAACATGATTAGTAATTCTTTAAATAATATGACCGGTGGGACGAAGGATTTAAATGGGGCCCAATTATCTAGCTTTCAAAATCCCAAGATGTACAAGGAATTCTACTCAAAGTCTCCATATGTTTGGCGAAGACTCTCTTTATATCATTGGCAAGTGATAATGGGAGTTTACAATATTAGTCTTGTGGGTCGGTACATAACAATCTTGCCTCCCATCACTATTACTGCGCCTGTCAAGCCAGAGAAAGCTCTATCCCTACGACATCCTCTGGAAAACGAGCAGGCGAAACATTTCAATTGGCATGCATTGGCTAATGCTTTTGAACCAATTGATTTGGTTGATGAATACGATAATAACATTCCAACTTCTCCACCTTTGGGGAAAATAGGAAGGAAAGCATTACTACCAACCACATCGGATGATCCTTATGTTCCAAGCTCTCCAATTGAATTAGCTCTTACGATGCTTTTAGCAATACCCAGCGTTCTCTTTATAGCTTATTTGTTTGTGGTACTTTATCGCACTGTTTGCTCACGTAATTATGCGGAATGGAGAGAAAGTTGGATGAATGGATCGACTGATGGAAACCAGGACCATTATACACAAGTAATTAAAGTCTTTTTAAACAAAGCAGTAAAAATTGGAGAATCGCTTTAGTGGTAATTCATATAAATCATACAATGCCACTGTTTCAGGTTGTATTTGAGGCACTTCCTTTGGTGCTGGATGGACACAGACAAGAAGTGGAATGTATTGGCAGCGACGGCAATGTGATAGCAAGTGTATGTCTTGCTGGTACATTGAAAGTTTGGAACTCATGTAGTGGGGAAAATATTACAACCGTGAATAGAAGCAGGTAATGAGTTGGAGATATCTTATATCTCATATCTTCATGAGAAAATGGTGTGTGGGATAATTAATTCTGAAAATGCGATGTGATTTCTATAGATATTTCGCTCGTCTGACCCAAATGGAAAATGAGGATAATTATTCAGGTTGGTGTGGGGGTTCGGATGGTGACTCAACAGGCTGCTCACCACCCAATGCAGGTGGTTTAAGAATGAATCAAAGAAAAGAGTTTGGTGGCCATAGTCGAAAACCATCCGCTTCTAGTCTGGGAGCATTTACAGGAGCTACACATCATGGCACAGACTCTGGTTTTGAATCAGGCACTCCGCAAAGTAGAGTATCTAGTGCTCCCATTCAGGTTATGAGTCAAAATCAAGTCGGCCCGAGTAGAAGCCCACCCGGTTCATTTTTTCATTCTGATCCTTCTGGGTTAGTGGATATGTCACCGGTGCACCCATACCCACAGCGGAGAACGCCCGTTTCAAATCCGTAAGGATATCATATCATAATCGTTTACAAATTTTTCGCACAGGTTATGCTGACTGTAATGTTTTCAAACTTGATCTTCCTACAGAGCGTCTCCAACCATGGAACCTAAAGGTTACTTAACCCATCAAGACAGTTATGGGGATGCAGAAAGCCACTTTTATTACGATGTCCCTCCTGTTTGGTGTTTAGACTGTCAAGAAAATTTGATTGTGTTAGGTACTGGCTCTGGCCGATTAGAAATATGGGATGGGTTTAAGGGAACATTAAAGGTGAGGTCATAAACGATGAAAATTTATAATTATTTTTTCATAAAGTACTTAGCACTTATAAATATATGTGATTTATGAATTTCTTTTCCACAGGCAACTTTCGACGATGGAAGCTGTGTAGGCATTATGTGTGTCAAATTAGTAGGTAATCGTATTGTTATAGCTAGAATAAATGGATCTCTAGACTTTATTGACATAGAGTCATCAACAAATGGATTCTACACGGAGAGCTCTTCTCCATATCATAGATGTACGTGAGCTTATTTTTTATTCATAAAATGTTTACTTTATGTTGCATCATTTTTATTGGATATATTTCTTTGAACGGCAGGGCATACTGGTGATGAAGTCAATCGTGTGACAACATATTCCAACGATGGGGATATTAAATGTGTGTGGTTGACAACGCTAAAAGCGCATCAGCAGCCAATTGTGTGTCTTGACTGTGAAGGTGGCAGGCTACTTACTGGAAGTCAGGATCACACCATCAAGGTATGCATTCCAAGAGAGCATCTCTAATCTTTTTATCTTTATACTCTGTTTGCGTACTAATTTACCGTAATTTTGAATATTTTTATCAGGTGTTCCGTTTGGAAGATCATACAGCACTATACACGTTACATGGTCATTATGGCCCAATAACGTGTTTGTTTATTGATAAATTTTCACCAATGACTTCAGGAAGTGGTAGCCAAGATGGAATGCTGTGTGTGTGGGATCTGATTACGGGTATGATTTTTTTCGGGGAAATGAATTAGCATTTTTGTTTGCACATTTGATATCGCTAAAGTGTATTTTGTATTAATCTGGATTTTTTCTAGGAATGTGCATGTACTCAACACAAGCCCATGATGGTCCTGTCAGTGGACTGACTTATTCTGCAAGTTACATTATAAGTGTTGGAGGGGATGATAAAATTTGTGTTTGGGAGAGATTCCAGGGACATATCCTTAACACGATTCATTTGGTACGAAATACTTGCACAGTTTATAAATTTTCATTTTGTGTACGCATGTTGTCAAGAATTTCCAGGAAGTACAAATATGTCAATGAAAAATGTTTTGTGTGTGTTTTAGGATCATACCTATTGCCCCAGTTTGGTTATGCTGACGCACAATTTACTCATTACAAGCAAACGGGTAAGCTTTTCGTATGATTTAGCAGAAATTGAGGATGATTCAATTCAAACATATTTAATCTTTCAATGATGTTGTTCGCATTCAATTATGTACCAATCTTTTGCTTTCCAGGGGTCCTTGATTGTATGGGACGTGCGGAGTGGTGAACCGGTTCGCGCTGTGCGGTTAGGCCATCGTGACAATGCTGTATTTGTACGACAAATTATGAGCTGTGGCGATGCCATTTTATGTGATTATGGTTGCGCCTTGAGACTTGTCCGGTTTCCCTCTGTAATTAATAAAATTGATTAAAATGTTTTGAACAGAGAGCTTTAACTTGTGGCTTCATTAAAATAATTTTGTGGACAAAGAGTAACATGAAATAATCCGGTGGTATTTACTTTAAATGTAACGTATATATTTATTATATAAATATTTTTGGTGTTATTCAGTGAATGATATCAAAAATGGACGGGTGGTGGATGAAATATATAGTTGACCCGTTGTTTGGCATTTATATCTCACATTATTTTAATGAATATATGTATAGGTAATGTCTATATTTTGATACTAGTCGCTAATACTTAAGAAGTTGATTCTCAGTGACAAGTACAAAGGGTAATGATGATGCTGACAAGATGAATATTATTGTGATTGATTAGATGTCATTTTTTAGTGATTACAAATATATATGCATTATAGTATTGTTTAAAGTTGCAATGGTTTTAATTTTATGAGTTGAAAGAGTTTCTAAACAAGTTTTGATGTTTTGCATATAATTATTTATAAAATAAATTGCTCAATAAAACGCTCCAAGTGAGTACTGGGTCTCTAAATATATGAAATTTTGAAGTTCATTTTTATCATGATCATGACCAATCTCCTTTTTGGCACTCATCCACTCATCGAACGAAATATGTTGACTTGGCTTGCAATGTTGGTGTAACTTTGGCATATAATCTGACACGTACAAGAGTGAAAATTAAGAAACAAAATAAATTGGGACTTTATTATTGGTATCTAAAACTATAATATTTACGTCCTACAAACCCTATGAGATTTTCGTACATTGTACATAAATACAGAAAACTTTTTCAGTAGTCAATTTGTAGTTTTTTATGCATGATTATCAGGCATATATTGATTCAAAATCCTATATTATTATTATTCTTATTTTACATAAAATAACATACATTTCACTTTGAAAGATACATAATCAGATACAATATAGCATGGTTTTGGTGTGGAGCACCATTTCACAATAATAACAGGACATATGGATATCTTCACAATCTTTTGTTAATGACCTCTCCTCAAAAAAAAACTATCGCATAAAAGCTAGTAGCTCTATAAATATTATATTTTATAGCTTAACTAGCTCATTGCATGGGAAATTAAGCAAAATGAGTAGAAAATGAGGCAAAAAAACACAGGAATATACCAAGCTATAAATTTGTAAGTAGCATTAATTTTATGTTCTTAGAATGTAAATTACATTGTCAACAACTTTAAATGTCTACTTTACTACACAGTATTGTTAAGAGCATTTTTTTTATTAGGAAACAATATTAGTTTTATTATACCTTACACACTACATTTCCCTTTGATGGCACAACGCTTCTAATTACAACGATAAAACAATGTCTTGGAATTGAGACGGAAATGCTATCTCTCAAGAATTGGAATACATAAAAGCATGTCACACATTTTTATAGGATTATTATTCAGTTCAATTAAAACCAAATAGTTTTTTTCTGTTTAATTTTCCTAAATTTTGGCTTATGAATAAAGATGATGCATTTAAGGCATCTGATCTTTGGTATGACATAATTAATGTGTTGTGTGTACACAACATAATCCGTGAAAAAAAAACTTTAAAAAAATCCAAGTGAATATGAATTATGAATGAGTAATTTTTATTTATTAATGACAATCAACAAAATATTTTTTTGTTTTATTTTTATTACATTACAGAATAAATGTAACGCGTGACCTGTCATTCATTACTTGTTTGTTTTTGTGGTAGGTGGTTTGTATACAGAACATTCCTCGCAACCGCAGTTATCATGTTTCATTTGATCGTATGCTCAACTCTCATTTTGATCTCTGCCCTGGCCTTAATCATTTCAGACAGCTCTCTTTACGAAGGCTCCGAATCCTGTTCGATCAATTTCATCAAAATTCCTCTTGTTGAAGCCAAATCCATTCCTGTCAATTTCGTCAAAGTTTCGCTTCACGAATGAACCAAATCCATTACGATCGATCTCATCGAAATTTCTCTTTTGGGTGCCAAACGTTGCACCGCTGCAAGAAAAACGTGAAATATCATTATAAATACATATTTCAAAGAATAAATACACACATAAAATTCACAGAATTCACAGAAAACGGTTTTCACTTTGCTTTCTCCCACACTGCAAAGCGCGTGAAAACTCAAAGCATCATGATCTTGTGAAAATGATACATTGAACTAAATATGTCTAGAGAGATATACCTTAAGGAATCAAATCGTTTTGCCAATCCGAATACATCTCCAGCCAGAGAATCCATTTTCTTGTTGGCTAGTCCTCTACCTCCTGAAAATTTATACCACATGACGGATGTTATCTTTTTTTATTACAACAGAATACCTTTATTTCTCATATTGTGCAATTGACTTCCTCCAAAGATATAAGTATTACTACATATCGCACAAGATATTTCAACCTTTTTTTCTCATTTTTCTTGTGTGAATTTGCCCCAGTGAGGATACAGGAACAAATTCAGGGTGCTTTATCATTCTGGCTTCTGACATTATTCAAATTGAAGGAAGGCATGCATACAAAATGAGTGGAATTGAAAATAAATCGAGTAAAAAATCATAAAACATCATAAAGTTCATGACAAACTATTTTAGGGTTTTGGTAGATTGATTAACAAGATATTATGGGAGGTAGTGTCATGCATACAATTCACGCATTTCCTGTAAGGATGATATCCATTATCCAACATATAACACATCTACAACAGCATATTTTTTTGTACAAATCATCAAATCACCATCCCAGAACATTGAAAAGTTTATCCTTTTTAGCATACTACTTTCACATAGGTCGTGGTGAAAGTTTACAAAAACAAAAAAGTTTACATTCCATACTAAATACTTACATTGAGTGTCCACATTCCCCCATGCAGTTTCCCATGAATAGGTGTTCAGGTTTGGGTACGCCAATGCCACCACGTCTGTAGGGCAGGTGTAATGTGGTTTATATCTACCACAAGCATGCTGTCTTGTTTGAAATCATGCTAGAATACGTTCATTAAGCAAAAAATAACACAAGTTTGCCCGTGCATAATAAATGCGTGCACTAAGCATTCCATTTAAAACTTGTGATTGTAACTTTCTTTTTCTATGTATTTTATAATAACAATGGTGTACACTACATTACACATGCCATGCAAGTTAACTAGATTGAATGTGATATCATAATAGTAAATTCAGTGAAAGTTTGTTAAGAAGTCATGGATTGGATAAAACCACTTTCTCCAGTAAAAATAATCAAACCTATTTTTATAAATTTTTTATTAAGCGGTGAGCATGCTGCAAATTTAAATCCCTTTTTTATTTCAATAAATCAAGTTTTTTCATCGACGATGAAAATGGGTTACATAAAACAAAAAATTCAAACAAGTTTATTTCTTGTTTAAAAATTAAGCCATATTTTTTTCAAGCACCATGTATTTCCTTCAGTGGTTATATATTTAACCCTTTACAGCTACTGTCACAATCTGGCATTGACAGTTAGAACCGGAAGCTAAAACTAGAAAAAATGTTTCATAATACCCCCAAAAGGGAAGTCGCCTACAGCTTCCTTTTCACAAAAAAAGGAACTGCTGTGTTCTTGATTGTTTATTAGAATGAATGAGTTTATCTTCTCAAGTTTAGTGTTTTATAGCCGTAATCTAACATTTTACTATGTTTTATTACTTTCTTAAGAATAAATGTAAACTATGTCTAGCCATCTAGTCTAAGCCTAACTATCTCTCCTTTTTTAATAAGAAAACAGAGACAAGTTGTACACTTATTCCTGAAAACTTCTATTCACTCCTCTCTCCTTATGCTATTTAGGTATAATGGTCTTAAACATAATGCACTAAAAAGCACTAATTCTTTCATAGTTATCTTGTGCTGCGTGCCCCTATTTGCTTTTGTACTAGTGCTACAACTGCCACTAAAAGCTGTCCTTTTTATGAGTGTTAAAAAGTGCTAAATTATGTTTGCAAAGGCGAGAATAAAACATAGTTGCTACTATCTTGGACTGTTATTGTAATTTAATTTAGTTTGGTTCCCAACCGTCATGCAATTTTCTTTTTATCTTTTCTCTTGTAGTATAACTAAATATATAATTTTATATGTATGTATGTTCATATTTCTACAAATTCACATGTTGTAATATATGTTATGAAGCTGCTTTTTTTACGATTACTTTCACTAGCAATGTAATAAAACATTTGGGTAATAGCTATAATGCAATGCAGACATGTATAATATTCGCAAAGTGTGATAAAATTTAGTGCAAGCAGTGGCTTGCACAATTTTGCAAGTACAGTGTGTAATATGTGCCTATTATTCCTTGACCTGTTGCTGAGTTGAAGAGACTGTTCTAACACTTCTCTTCAAAATATTGCCCTTGCCGAGAGAATCTAAACTCCTGAGAATTGCATTGTTGTTACGGCCCTCAAGGGGACCCAGAGAGTGGATGAAGTTGTTAATCTCATCATCGTAATTTACTCTACGCAATATGTTTCCTCTGCCAAGGGAGTCAAGTCCACCTCCTCGCTTGGGACTGCCTAAAGTGCCAAATCTCCAGTTTGATCCTTTGTCGGCTCCCCATTCCGAGCCCATGCCATTCAAACTGCGCAAAATGTTACCTCGTCCAAGGCTATCAAGTGCACCACGGGTTTTCACAATAAACGCTCCATTTGGAAGTTCATCGGAATCTATATGAAGGTTTGGTGAAAGGTTCAAGGGGTACAAGATAAAGGTTATACATAATGCATATCTTAATTTACCGTGCATGAAATATTTAAATCATAAAAACAATCGTTCGATATTTTTTTAACATCTAATCTACTTATTCGAACATAACATGCTATCAGTGCTTTTCATAGTACTTTCATTTTGCGTGCAAATTACGAATTTTTTTTTTCATCAAATGACTATCAAAATATATCTTAAAATCATGCAAGAAAAACATTTGTGTACTAGTCCAGAATCATCATGCGGAATTAGTCGCTACAAAAGTGGCTTTTCATAATTCTTTCGGCTTAACGTGCATTTAAGCATTAAAAGTGAATTAAAAGTATTCATTTAACCGCAATCATTACTACAAAAATATAAGTTAAATTAAGTGATTAAAAGTTTTCTTAAAAATTTGCCCTTGGTTTATCCTAGAATTATATTACTCGTATGTTCTTCTTTTGTGTGTAGGAGTTGTTGCTTCTTTGAGCATTGCTTTTTTACAATTTTTCATATGGAGTTTTCCTCGAGGTCAAATAAATTATGCTGAAAACTTCTTAGAATAAAACCATTCATCAGGTAAGTATGAAGTTATATTTCTTTGAAACGCTAGCAGAAGACGTGAATAAACTGTTGAAGTTAACCTATAAAGTCTAAAGGTACAGTATTATTTTATATAAACGACTTACCTTGATTGAAATAACTCCAGTAAGGATCTTCTCGATATGCCCCAGAGGATATCTGTATGAAATCACGAAAGAGAAAACCATGCTTAAAGTTGGATGCCTTTTCAGATAAAACACATTGACACAAGTATTGTTTGCTTGGTGCAGATTTTATGTAGTAACACCTCTGAATCTTTTGATTTAATTTAAAACTGGTAGGATAGGATTTGATGTGCGCAGCAATTTCATGTCGCAAATAGAATGAAGTGCAAAGTATTAGGCAATGGCCTATAGATTTCTGACAGAAAAAAATATTTGTAACGGAATTCGTATCCAGCCAGCCAACCTATTATGCTCACGGCATGGCTGAACTAAAAATTTAATTCAGTGATATCCTCGTTAAGACATAACGGAAGGATGCACTGTTTCGTAACCTGCTATTTAACAATATGCGTGGGCATCCAACGTCATGATGGTAAAATGGGGTAAAATGAGTTCATATTCAAATAAGTTGAGTTTGATTTGGTTTATCGAATGCATTTTTCATAAGTCGCTGTTTTATATGATTAATATACGATTGCTAGAAAAATACTCCTTAGGTCAACAAATTCACTGAAATTTTGTATATTTCCATTTGTAATGAAGCTAATCAAAGCAATACCATCTAAAAAATGCTTTAGCCATTCGTAATCATATTTATTTTTTAGCAAATATAGTACAACTGGATTGTAAGTATGTCGATATTTCACTGTTTTTCGACAAAACATCTTGATGTCAAAGTGACCCATAGCAAATCAAAATTTGCATTACAGAATTGGATCTGATTTCTGCGAACCCTAATTTCCCCGCTGGGCTCAATCATCTTTCTATGTTTGCTTCATCTGTAAATGTTTACTATTTACTCGATGTTTTGATTTATTTGACGTTAACATAATTTTAATATGTAAGCAACAAATCGACAAAATGACCACTAACAACAGGTCTTTCTTTTCATACCAAGTCTTGCCAAACGAAGTAAAATAAAATCCAGTAGCTTTATTAAGTGCCAAGGCAGGACGCAGTGAAAGCGCATCGCTCTTTGAAACAAAGTAAACAACGATCATTACCATTATAATGAACAACGACTTTACTTTCCCAAATAAAATGTAAACAATTTTCCGGAAGATCATTGTTTTGTAATGCTTTCACTCTCTCATGTCAATACGATAACGTCAGTGTTCAAATCATGTTTATGTATTGATAACATCCATTTTTATATTCTTCCGCTCTGTTTTCAATGAATCTTCTGCATGTCCAAGTATTTGACTACAAGCTGAACTTTTTCAATTTCAACTGAATAATCTGCTACATTATTATATTGCTATATACATTATATTGCCTTAAACCAAAAAGAAAAAATATTTCTCTTCCTATCATGTCTTTAACTCTGGTTTTTCAGGGATAATAATTCTACCCGTTAGCCTTTGCCCAATCATAAAAAGATTCAAGTACAATGTACATGTACGCACACCCATATTTTTATTGATTGAATGAAGCATATGGAATGTTTTACAAAACGATTTTCTGGAAGGATGATGTCGAAGAAAATTAGCTGTACATTGAACGATTTACAAAGCTTGTTACAATGAATAATGACGACTTGTGTTTCCTTATTACTACTAAACTACGTAAAAGAACGTAACAAGCTTGTTTTAGTTTTCTATTTGTTCTTATTTCGGCTAAGCTAAGGAGGGAAATATACTTTGTATATTTATTGTTAACTTACTCAAGTCACTTGAATAAGGAGCAAGTTAAATGAGGATGTTGTAAAGGTTCATCATTTCATGAATAATACATGCTTGCTAGAAATCCCCACAGGACAAAACATAGCCGACAGAGAAAACTAGAAAAAGGAACTAGTACGAAGACCATCTTTCTTAGAAAAAATGTCGTCTTTTGGTCCATGCATGACTATTTTATTGTGTCGATCTCTCTACGTGTCTTATTTGCTTTGAAAAAAACTACAAGTTTCCTTTCTCCCCTATTCTATTTCCAATATGGCGTGTGTCGTAGATATTTATACGTGTACAATTTGCATGCGGGTTTCATCAAGGCACAATGTATGTACACACTACCTATGCCTAGATAAAAACATTTCCTTTTATGGGTATTGAATGTGATCTTAAGCAACATTGGTTTATAAAATAATCATTACGAAAACCGACCTCCATTTCTGAGCAATAACTTTTGTTAGTTCAATTCTGCCCTGCTCTCATTCAGATTCATATGACCTTACTTAGTTTGGGGTGACGGTGATGATGTCGTAACTAAAATCTGATGACGTGCTTGTCACGATCATGTTTAGAGTTAAGAGTGAAGTGAATGGCTATATTTTGTTTCAATGTAAATTGCCGCCTACGAATTCTAACCCGCATCAACGATATGCGAGTCATTAAAAAATTTGTGGAAAACAAATAACATTTTTAACCCTTTTTAGTCGTTGGTTGAGCACGTCTGTGGATAATGACAAGTGAAAGAAATGCAAGTATTTGAAAGGAAAAGAAAGGGCAGAATAAAACCACAATTCTAGAGTAAATGTGTGAAAAGAATTTACGAAGGAGTGAAAAGTCCATAGTTTGTTCAGGTCTAAGCACATACACGCACGTAGCTTCGCAATCAAGCTCATTTTAGTCATAAATGATTCATTTGACTTTTAGATTGCTTTAACTTGTGATTGTCTATCTAAATTCATATTGAATCGAAGATAAAAATGCATAAAAGATATAATTATTGGCGAGTCAGAGGAATTTTTAAAAGCTTTTGAATATTCAAATCGTTTCTAAATTATACCCATCAAACATTCTTAATACTTTCTTTGCGCGCTGTATTTACTAATTTAAATGCTGTAAATCGTAGTTTCGAATGGTGCGTTTATACAGTGAAAACAAGAATTGGGTGCGGTATTTTATTTTTCGGTTCGTGTAAATTGAAGTAATTTTCTTTCGAATTTAAAAATAAATACAAAAAGTTCTAAAAAATAATTCACAATACTTTAGCACACGTAGTAGCACAAAGTTTTTATTTTTTAAATTTATGATGAGCCTTGAATTATTTGGATGCATTACATGCATAATATGCGTTTCAGAACTAGAGAAATCCAATATTCCTTAAGTTTCTCCAAGAATGCTTAAAAATCTACTCTTGTCGGTCATTTCAACTTAATTGAGCAATTCCAAACTCGTGTTCAAGCACGCCAAGTAGAATAGTCTGTGTTACTGACTAGGGTAAGGCTTACAGGCTGGCGTGATTACCCAAAATAATTCACATTCATACTTAAACACAATTATAGACAAGATACAAGTCAAGTGTAGCATAAGCGTAAGCTACTAGAATCCAGCTTTTCCTTGAAAGGTGTTTCAAGCAGTATAGACTTTACAAGTTTTCGTCAATACTTGAGTTTGAGTCTTAAGTTAAGTCTGGACTATGTACTATACTCTCCACTACAGACTTTAACAGAAATCTTAGTTTAGACTTCAGGTGGTCTTTGTTAAACCATTTTACATTGTGAGTTTAACTGCGTTGTTCTTAAATTAGTTGTTCTTGACTGTAAACACATCTCTGCTTTCGTATGACGATAAATCAATTTGCATTATATTCAACTCATTAAATACGAAATATTTGTGATCATGAACTACCGCTGACATGGCTATATGCATTACATGTATAAATTGATTGATTCTATGAACAACTGATTTTCCACCTTTCCCGGAACGGCCATATTAAAGTCTACATTTGACCTTTATAATTGATTTGAAATGCCAAAATTATTTCTGTTATTTCTTGCCAAAAGGACTAAGGCTGAGCAGATGCCAATGTTTGAAACTAGTAAAACGTCAATAAATGACAGTTCTTCGCTCTTTCTCTTTGGGTGCTTATAAGACAAAAGCCATAATCTTACATAAGCAAGGCTAACAGAATAATCACAAGTAAATGCACCTGAGGTTCATGTTCAGATCGGAAGAGAAAGTAATTCGTAGTCGACATCCTAAGCTGTTGCATTAGAGCCATATACTTGCGGCCATGTTGTTTCAAAACAAATTAAACGACAATTGCAGAAGACAAGGCACAGATGAAGTGATCGCCTTTCGAATGAATGTCTGCTAGAACGGCCTATGAACGAATTTAAAATACTTGCAGAGGGTAAACACTTTCTTACATGTATACGCCATAACACGCATATATATACTAAAAATACCAATTTCAATGCATTGAACGGCTTTTATATACATAATTGAATGATCATTTCACATGTTATCTATCTGCCCTAGCGAAAGGCGCATTTTGCTGATTTTCACATTTTTCGTTTTATTGGATGTGTAGCTTATAAGTGGAATGTTGAATCCAAATTGAGTCAGGATATGTAGCAAGTCTTAATTTCCCTATCGAAATTATTTTTATTGACACTGACTAAGCCGAATTTCCTAAAATAAACATTCTGTTCTCATAATACCTTTTTCAAGAATGGATCATATGCCAATACTCGATTCTTTGAGATGCAGTCAAGCTGAAAGATTTTGGATTTCGCACCGGCTCGCAAAGAAAAAAATTGTATCATGTTTCCACAACTTCTTTAGCCGCCCACATATACCACTTCTTACACAATCAATGGTGATGCAAATTGACTATGCTGTAGAAAATAACTAGTTCCTTACTTAGAAGACGTGTTGAAAACCAGTATTAATATCAAAAGCACACATCAATTGCATCAACATCATTAGCTCTACCTCAAGCGAAAAAACTGTATTATGGGATGTATTTTATGTTCCCTAACAAATCTTGTATTTATGTAAATTCAATATGCTTTTCGCAAGAATTCAGAGATGAAGTAGTTCAACAGGAAGCCAACAACGCAGTATCCCATACGTATTTTGTATTAAGTATTTCTATCTAACCATTTTTTTATGCAAACACGTTGTAGGTAGTTGGAATTTTGGAATACTATTAAAAGAGCAAGTACATGCTACTTTTATGGTGCAATGGATATTTTCTGATGTGTAAGTAAATAGATTGTGGATAATTGAAATAAGTCCCTCTTTTCAAATAGCTTCATAACATAATGACACGTATTCATACATATTGAGTACCTTCATGATTTTTAGCGTCTACTCCCTTTCCCTATTTAAAATTTTTATGTAATAATGTATAACAATCGAATGTATATTCAAGAAAATACAAAAAACCGTTTTATAGAAAACTAAAAGCTTTCAACTAAAAATGTCTGCCTGGCTTCCGTTGTCTCTAAACAAAAGGACTCGAAAGGAAAAAAGGCTACTGAAGATTTTGAAAATTTGCAACAGCACAGAACTGCAAAATTAAAAATATTGCATCATAGTATAATATTGAACATTGTGTAGAATGTGTCATTTTATAAGGGCATTTTGGAACTTGGAAAGTCATTTTAGAAAGTTGGTTTCGTTTGCTCCCTGTCTCTCCCGTCAGCTCTCTACTCTACTTTAATCTTTGATAATTTAATATGAATATGGCTATCTGTAAGTAATATTATTGCGTCAACTCTTTTGATAACCAAATCTGTTGTCAAATTTATTATGTAACCCGGAAATCAGTTGTTTTCTGTGCACATTTCTAAAAATACTGATGTCAACGATCTTCAATATATGATCCTTTTTATGTTTGTTTGAAATTTGATTTATTTGTTTCAGTGTACAAGCAATGGCAAAATGCTTGCTTTCTTTTTGTAGTCAATTTCGGGTTATTATTAAATCCTTTTTGTGTATTATGTGCTTGTACTGTAGTTTTATTTTCTATTGTTATTGCAATGCTAGCTTAGTCGAACCCTATGATTCTTTTCAGTTTTTCTAGGAATTCATGAATACAATATGAGCACAAAGAACAAAAACATTATACACTTGTACGCCTTTTCTTTGTTCAATGCAATCCTGTATTGTGTAGTCGAGTCATTTCATAGTTAACATTATTAATGCGTATATATTTAAGTATTTTTCCATATATTTGAAAACCCAAAACAAGAGAAAAAAGCACAGCTAAATTATTTTCTCTCCACCACTCCCTCAGGTTTCTCTGTTTTGTTTTTCATTACTAAGTATGTATTTCTTGCATACATAATTCATTAGTAATTTTCCGATTGGCACACTACAGTAAATACAAACGTTCCTTTCCAACTACACATTTTCACCCTCCTTTCTAATCAAATGAAAAACAAACGACTTTCATGTGACATTTGTGGGGAGATGAAAATATAAAAAGGCTCAAAGCACATTGCGTTCGATTTCGACTACTTCATTTCACAAACGAAAACAATGCCTTAAAAATATGCTATTTTTTGCTTTCCTGTACACTCTATAGATGGGACAGATCTGTAGGCGGCTTTTATCAGACAGACCTCAAGTCAACAAGTTTACTTTTTTTTTGTCTTGAATCATGAAATTTGAAATGAGGGCAATAAAAAGTGGAACTTAAATGTATTGTTTTTCTTGGAACCATTTTAGCTGATTATGACAATAACTACGACTCGTATGTTCTAGAAAAATTTCAAGATGCACAAAGCATGTTTGCATAAGTAACCTATCAGTATAATATTTCATAAGATTCTATACCGTATCATTTAACATAAAATATGAAGAAAGTATAAAATATAAACTAACCCTACTAGTTTTCAGGAATAAACAATATTGCTCGGCTGAAGGATGTCGGATGCTTAATATTTGTATGCATTTACAACAATTTTGTTGGTTTATTACATCTTGTATCATGAGTCATGAGTTTGAGTACGTTTGAAATCACGTTTACATGAGCCATGCTCAATTGTTCTAATAACACATTTATGTATCATGCCGTATTTCACATTGCCGTTTTTATGTATTTCTACTTTTTCTTATCGTAGGCCAGAGGATGTATACTGATTTTTCTCAGAATTTTGAAATTGTCAATGTCTCAACTAGGAAATTTTAATTAATTAAAAATGGCAGTTCTTTTAGTAATTTGTGCTACTGTTGTATACAATTAGGGCATTTATGCAAGCAGAATAAAATAAACAAGGTAAAGTTTTCAGAGTAAGTTTTGTTTCATGGATGACAAATTAGGCGCGAGAAGATATTAATGCGAAGTATATGGGAAACCGCAAAAGAAGGACGGGATGTGGTAGTAATAATGCATGCCATGAAAAACCTCGTCTGTGTGAAACTCTTTTCTGATTTTTAATGTATGTATAATTGATTTAAAATGAAATGGAAACGGGAAAAATGAAGGAGATCAGGTAAACTGCCAGACTGCTAATTGAATAAGCGTAGCGTAGTATGAACCTGGAAATGTCAGTGAAGTGAATGCGAAAATATCTGAGAGCATCCTGTAAAATGAAATCCAGTTATAAAGCTATGATTTTGAGCACGTAATGTAAATGTGTGTTCGTTAACCAACGCAATAGTTGAAACCCTAAGTCATTGTTCAATTTACTTTGCTTTTACAATTATACACGTACTTCATTTCTTAAGTATTTACTTTCCCTTTCTTGAATGAACACAACGAATGTTCTTTCCAGCTTCTCAAGTTAATGATAATGGGCATGATATGAACCGCGTAAGAAGGATGGAAACTTAAGAATGATACATTAGTATGACTATAAAGATAGCATCAGCGGTGACGATGAAAAAGAGCAAAAGTACGTTACACAATGTGGAGAAAGTTAAACGAAGAGAAAGCAAAATGAGACAATTTTATTTTTACCTGTTGTTGCTGCTGTTTAAGGACATCGTCTACTGGTGCTCCTAGGATGAAAGGTAGGGGGACCAGAATGCAGAACAGGGCGGTGAAGTCGGTTCGAATCATCTGTGAAAAATTATGTACACACATCATGTCAAAAAATGGTGGAATTGAAAGAATGAATCTTTTATACTCTACTAATAAAACTTCTCCACACACTTTGTGGGTGCAAAAGGAAATGAACAAAATCCACAGGAAATGGTAGCCAAGTAAAACCTGGAAATTAAACTTTCACAAGGTGCATATAGATACAAGGTAGCCAGACTAGCACACACTCACATAAATCAATTGACGTATTGTGCGTGTGTGTTGAGTGTGGACGGACATGACATGAAATGCAAGTGAAATATTTAATGGGTGAAAAGAGCAAATACACTTAACACAGGTGGAAAAGAGAATTCTACTTAAAATTGCAAGGATAAGTTGATGAAGATCAAGAGAAAGTTAAGAGAAAGCTTACTTTGTGATTTTGAGTTGTTTTAAGGTAGTCTCAAGATGCCCCTGTAAGCTGTAAGATCCTAGTGAGTAGTTCGCTAGAAGCTGTAAGGAAATATTCAATTCACCAAAATAGTATACAAACGTGAAACAAAACTAACTAATTGAATCAATATACTTTTTGCAATAAATATTTTTATTGGTGAAAACTTACCTTTTTGTGTAAAAATAAATTAAAATAAGCTCTGTAAGTACTAATGCGAAGAAAAGGGAAAACGCAAGAAGGGGTCGCTAATTATGCACGCTCTCTTTCTAATTTTGTCAGAAATTCAAAGAAATTTTACTTGACTTTTGACATAAATACCCAATAAAGTAGTCACTTATCTTGGAAAACTTCTGATATGTGAGCTGAATTTACTACAATATTTTTTACCCCTTTGGCAGCAAAATAAGAAAAAACCGTATTGGATTTCACTTTTTTGTCTATTTCAATTGGTATTGTGTAGCGTATCGTTCTTGAGGTGGCTGTTGAATGTGAATGTCCTTGTTACTCGGTTAAAAGGAAACTGGCAGAAAAGAGCTATGCCCCTTCACTTCTTATATCCCCTTGTCGCTTTCCGACAACGACGATGACTTTCCACCACGACGTTAATGATGACGATATATAGATGCTTTACTACGCTGGAATTGTAGCAAAACCTGATAGTTACTACGATGGTGTGTAAGTTAGTCTTACAACAAGAAGGGTTACGACTCTCGTTGCGACTGAGATGGTGATGATATCTCAGTTTTATGGTGAAATTTGTATTACACACTTTATATTCATAAGCACCTATTTTCAAGCACATTAGTTTATCTTGATACCATTTTACTTCATAGCATCTAACAAGGGAAAAGTGAAAGAATTAAATCAAGTTTGAATGGATCCAAAAGCCACTATCATGACTATTATAAACCATCTGCGTAACTGTAATATGAGTTTTATTCATTTTTCCTTTGTTACTGAAAGAGGAAATTGACGCTTTTCAAGGAACAAATTCTATTTTCAAACGTAACCTTACCTATTACTGTTGCTTTGTTTGCTTGTAATGGTCTAGTATTCTTCATTCATCAATATAGATGGCTATTATCCATTTTGGTCCGCCCACGAATTTTATGCATGGTATTCCCGGTTTGGTCTGGTCCCACTCAACCATTGCTATTTAGATCAAGCCCACTTCATAAATGTTATGATAAAATGTTTGGACTTGTCAATCTCTTTATCGTAAAAAAGTGAGTTGGTGTAAGTACATGTTAAGTGCATTTTTTGTCCAGCCCAGTCGTGTTAATGGAGCCATATGGCTTAACTTTATAAATTTTGAAAGTATGTATGTAAAATTCTCCATAATTCACTTTCCGTTAACATTTTTATTGTCATAATCATTCTTATCAGTTGAGTTGGCTAAATAAGTGATGAACAATTCATTAGCATCCATTCATTCAGGTTTCTTCATTTGCGATAAGGATTATTTATATTATAAAGGAAGGATGCACATTATTTTTTGACAGAATTCATCCAAAAAAGTTTAAGCGTTTGCATTTTTTCCCCAGAAAGTTCGAGAGCAAAAAGAACACGACAAAGCATGACATTTTGTTTGCCCACTCTCCGTACTTTCTTTCAGCTTTTTGTCATGTAGAACATACTTCATTAGAATTTGTCTGGTCTTTTTTAACATGTATCTCGTTTCTCATATTTTAGACACTGTATTTAATATTTCTCTTTCATAGAATCTGGGTTTCGCGAATCACAATGTTCTAGAAGTTTAAAATGTAGGAGGAATCTACAGTTGCTTACCTTTTTCTCCAGAAGAAATACAAAACTATACAACATTGTCAGTTATCTAGTCTTACTCATTATCAGCAACGTGTAAAAAAACGAGACCAACCGAAGTGTGTATTTCTGCTTGACAAAGAAAGTTAGCGTTCCATCAAGTTATGAATATGCAAGTGAACTGATTGTGAGCCAGTGGCGAGTTATGAAAGGAAACTAATGGATGCTCCACTGGAAAGTACTATTTTGCTTAACTATCTAGTAGTCGTATATGAACATGAATGTATGTCACTTGATTGGAATTCATTTGCAGTTTCATCTTATGTATTAACTTAATGAGGACGAGCGTCGTATAAAGTTGTACTTGAGAAAGAAGTCGATGTGGTGTGACAAAGACAATTCAAACCACGAGAACCAGTTGCGTAGGTAAGGACAAAATGATAGATAATTTACTAGAATAATTTTACTCCACTTCGTAAGGAATGTTATATCAGAAAAGAAAAGCTATATATACGATGAAGGCCAAAAATTTAGCCCTGGCTGGATGACCATTAGAAAATACCAGCATACCGAAATGGCCAACTATTTTAATTGTAGTGTTATTTTATTTTTATACGTGAAATGATGATTTACCACTTTGTTACAACTTCCAACTTGCACTCATTTATAATAATGAGCACAAAATATATTATTATGGTACACATGCGGGCCGTTAGAAGAGTCAAGTACATGCATGTAGGCTCATAGGCTAAAACGGTGATGTGATGACGGTGACAGGGACAGGATCTTTCAAACAAGCCAAGCCGTTGCATTGTTTGCACAAAAGATCCACATAATAAGTTTGTAGACTAGTTTATAAATGTGTGTACAAAATATGGGAGAAATAGAGTTACAGTAAACATGGCCATTAACGTAGGGGTCATCATCATCTATCCTCATGAAAGACATTACACCATGCTACTTCAACTTACCACAGTTACATAGTTTCTTTCTCTCTCGGTTATCTGTCGTAATGACATCATCCCGGTTCATTTACGCACCATGAGCTCCATTCGATGACGGAAAAGTAGTAGTATAGTTGATGTTGATGGGCAACTTTACTGGCCATTCCGGTCCTTAATTTGTTCGTCGCTGTTGCTAAATGCTATTACTCTGGTGGCCCTGTGTAGAGCATCTCAAATTATAAAATTCATGGTTTTCTTGCTGCTTTGTCTGCCACACTTATTTCCGTATAATATAGTAATAATGTGAAAGCATGTAATTTTTACAAATGACCATTTTACTTGTTAGTTTGACACACTCTACATTTATGGTATTTCAAGTAGCTGATTAATACAAGCAGGGAAATAGGTTGTTGTTGTTGTGGCTGATGTACTACGATACATCTGTATTTGCGTTAGCATTGGCTGAAATATTATTTTATAACAACTGTAAAATACAACGTCACATCTCCTGTAAGATGAGATGATATCATGTATGAAAGTATATTATGTACATATTACAGACTAGCACTCTTGGCGTATTTGTTATTTTTACAATCTTGTAGATATTTTGACAGTGTAATGAAGATACCCTTATCACTCTTCGGATTAGCTCCCTGGAGAGATATGTTTGTCCCCACTAATTGATTTGTATGCTGTACCACATACATATAACTAACTAAGGATATTTGGTAAATGTTTGCGTGGTAAGTTTACTGGCTAGTTAGTAGTTCCCTTCCCACTTAAAAATGTTATGTATGTTATATGTTTCTTAATGACATATATGTTACATTGTCGTAGTTTATGAATTTTGGGATAATTGTGTTGTGACAAAAGACAGGGAAATCCAATAATAGTATAAGAACCAAAGCGGGAAGTAATGTTGACTAATAATGTCATACTGTTTAGTTAACGATTTCAATTTGCAAAAACAAAATACTTTCCGCTCTGCAAAAGATGAGGAAGCTTCTAGTCTTGTTAACTTTCTCTAATTTCAAGGAAACTGTAAAAAGTTTGACTACGCTTTTAATACTATTACCAGAAAATGTTTGAACCATCATTTCATGCGGCAAATTTTTTGTCCGACGATGATAGTATTTATTTTGCTTGATGGCTTCTTCACCCACTCAAGTCTCGGAGTCGATAAAAGTCGATCAAATCACTATTCCCAAAAGTTCTATTTTTGTTTGTGGGTTTTTATTAATAATTAATAATTCATTTTATTGAGTTAACTTTTATTGACGCAAGTAAAATAACAACCAGTTCAATCATCAACAAATAGCCTTCATGTACCTTCTTCGTTATGTTCTATTTCTAGACAAAGAAATCGCAAATTGAAGAGAAAAAAGAATGTAGTTTATAAAAACTTAATGTGTAATGGGGTCTGAGATTTCTTTACAAGCATTCTCCATAAAGAGTTCGTTTTCTGCGCATCGCAGATTCACATTGCGAAAGTTTTAAATTGTCAATACAAAAATGTGGTACATAAGGTCGGTCATGATGATGATGGTCTATTTATTTACTGGCATGTATACCTTTCTCCTTCGTTACCTTCAATTAATGACCTTTTTCTTAGTTTGCTTAGAGCACTCACGCAAGCGATTGTTATTATTTGTGACTGTCAACTGTCTATTTATTTTGTAATCTAATAAAGTGTTTGCAGTTTGTACTAATCCATTAAATGTTGTTTGGAATAATTCCCTGTTCAATGGCAAGCCAAATTTCTAGTCTAGATAAATGTGTAAGTAAATTGGTTGAAAGTAATTTAAAACATACATATATGACAGATGTACCTGCTTGAAATCTCCTCCTCTGCATTATTTTGCTCGAGTTGAGCTTGGTGAAAAAGTTCTCCATTTTTTCTCCTTCATTTGGGGATGAAGGGAATTATGCATTACACACTTTTCCTGATAAAAAAGGTTGTTAAAATAATATATACAACATGCATAAACAATATTGTACCACCACCACTCAATATCCATTGAAAATATAAACCCCTTCCCCAAAATAACAAGAGAGTCAGATTTCCTATTTGATTTCCCTGCAGACTCGCCAAACAATGCCCACGTAAAATGTGTGCACACGGTGCCGTGTGATGTTATGTAAAGTAGTCATGTATGCTTGTCGTATGATATTACTATCACTTTCCACTCTCACAATTTCTGATCAAGTCCAATCGAACCGATGGGGTTGCTGCGAATTCATACAGAAAAAATCTGTAACCCAAATGTGCCAAAATTTCACAGAAAAAAATTGTACTCTTATCCATATAGTATTTGATAAGAGTTACAATTAGGTTGATAAACATGTTGCATACTAATAAGCATCAACAAAATTAAATTGTAGAAGTTTCTTAACTTTTCGTACAACGATTTAATATTTTTTAGATACAGATTTAGAAAAACATTCTCATATTCCTTACAAATAGTTTAAATGCCAGTTGTACAATGGGACATAAAAGTATTTGTGAACAGATATTCTGTTTACGTATATTTCTCTGTTTTAGTCTTTCTAAGTAAAGGTAAGATGGCTCAACAGCATTTAAGCGTGGTGAAAGCTATGCATTTTATTCTTGTAATTTTTTCGTCGTGCCATATTCTTTGATATATGTAGTCAGTCGTAACATATAGCTAACATCGAATTCATTCAGCTTTTTATGCATTACATATTCATGATAATATGATAGTTTTTACGATTGGAATATTTTTGAATAGTGTTGCTGAATTCCGGATTTGTGACAGTAGTCAATAGTAAGATTCCCCCAAGTGGATATGATGGCATACTTGCAATATAAATAGTTAGGTATCTAGTATCTGTACTCCTTCTCTTTGTTGCACCACTACCGTCATGTTTTTGCAAGATATGCATTTTTGCGTGCTTCTTTTGAGCTTGGATAAGGCAATGGACAACAACACTCTCTAACTGGCATACTTTCTCTATTTGAATGAAGACAGTATTCTTAACAGAGTTACCGTGAACAAATTACGTACATGTGCACTTTCACTTCCGTCACCGTACCCATGTCATCGATTGACGTATACATTACACATGACATGATCGAGGATTTCATCATACAGATTCTACACAGGTCACAGCACAGATAGCTCATAGAGTTTCCATCTATATCTATATGTTGTGAAAAAACTTATTAAGAGCTGAAGGATATGTAATCAGACGTCAAAATAGTACCATTTTATGAAATAAGTAAACATCATTATAAAAAATGATTGTATAATTTCTGAAACCAATATGAAATTCAACTGAAATTAGTAGCACATGCTACTCGACTTATTTCACCAAAATTATATAACATAATTCACACATAACATGAACAACACGAAAGAAAATGTAGAATATGAAAAACGTACAATTAGAAAAATGACATTTTATCATATTTTTACTTATTTCGTGTTTAATGTGAAGTCGTATTCATCGTTGTTGTTACTGTCTCTAAAACTCGAACCATGCATGATTCGTCATTGCATATAATGTTTATAGTTGCGTCATTTGAACCAGCTAGCCAGCCAACCCACGCGGAAAACGCTGTCAGCATAGTGTCGTTCCTGAACTATGCTCAAGTGTACTTATCACTAAAACTTATACACAGAAAAAAGAAAGGTCATACAAGCCACAAGGGGGAAACGTGGAGTGAAGAAAGGCGAGTCCTTCCTTCCGCATTCTACTTTGACAACACTGTCTTTAAAAAATCAGAACAACAGGATCGAAATTTTTTCATTTTTATATGAAAAGCTCAAACATGGTAGACAAGACCATTGGAACAAGTTTGAAAAAAGAATACAACCTGAAAGCCGAATGTATCACAATACCAGTTTCCCTTTTGACGATTCTCTGAGCAAAGCACTTTCTTTCTGAACTTTCATCAAAGCATGTTTTTATGCGACAATTTAAATGACCAATCATCAAAACAAATCAAAACTATTCTGGGTCAGTAAAAATACCGGAAACTGCCATGTTCATAGTTCTCAAATTGTATTATTAGGAAATATTTTGGAAACTATATTTTTTCATGAAAGTAATTTGATCTCAACAACAAAAGTGTACATTTTTGGGGCAATGTGATACCTCAGATCTTTCAATGTAATTAAAACTGCAAACAACTGCTATCCAACTATTCAACTAGCTCTTTTAGAGAAAGTAAACACACACTGACAGACATTCATTCGATGGGTATAATATGAACCTTTAGAGAACTCGGTGCCTAACAAGTGTATTATGTCACAATGGTGTGTATTTCTTGAGGGTACACTCGAATTATGGAGACTTGGTGAATGAAAGCAAATATGAAGCACTAAAAATATTAGGAGAAAGGAAGTGTCTGCAAAATCCACAAAAGAAGTTGTTGAATACGTCGCGCCTACATCGTTGAGCAGTTAGTTAAAACTTATAAAAATCACAAGTTTCTTGGCTCATAAACAAGGAAAATATCATTATAATTCACGGAGATTATCAATGCGTGAACCTGTTTCTCTTAAGTGCCAACTATTTCTTGGGGCCTTTAACTTTTCATAGGGTACTATTATGCTATAGATACATATATGATATGTATGTATGATGCATGTGCAAACGTCGAACCACGTATTTATATGTTTTATGAAACAGAATCAATGCTGAGACAGGTAAACCTCTCTTGACATGCATTTGCACGAATGTATGCCAGTTTAAAATTTTATAATTTCATGCATCTCATTTGGAATGACTGGCCGTTCTAGAATTGAAATTTGTGAAACGAAATGAATACCGTTAAAGAAGTAAAAGATAACTTTGTGGAAAAAACTAAACACCTGATAATGAATACTATCGTAATCACACATAAACATATTGTGGGAGCTCGAGAGAAAAGGGATGAAAAGGTGAAGTGTCGGCCGTTAGGATTTTTTACGAAAAGCAATGCTGATGAGCTGAACGCAACGCGATTCTGGATATAGCATGAATCATACTTTATCTTGGGCCTCCACAGCTTCTATCATTTCTAATAGCTACTGAGGCCCAAGTATAAGTCCGATTCCAACTCATTTCAAGCTGCGTTGCGTTTAGCTCTGCAGCGTTGCATTTCGTACGTAACGGACAATTATAAATCTTCACCATTTCATCCCTTTTCTCTCGAGCTCCCACAATATATCTATACATGTCGTCTTTTTAACTTTTATTACAGCTTCAAATATTTAATGAGTACATAAAGGACACACGTCATCATAAGTAAGTATCATTTTTATCTTATTTTAAACAATTTCAAACAAACGGAAATTTCAAGAGATGAAGTTTCATTTCCAAGTTCCAATCGTTTCACAATGCCCCTAATCAGAGAGTTTTCCTTTCACTGGCTTTTATTTCCCCAAATACTATTTACGAGTCTGTACTCTTAAAATATCAATGTTTTAGTAACATTTTTGATACTACATGTTGAGAAGAAAAGACTTGAAAAATTGGCCCACTAAAAGAATAATCGAATTTTAGAGAAAAACTAATATCTCTGTCATTATCACATCCATACATATATGATACCACTTTTATATTTATTGTATACTTTATTTTATTATATTGCTAATAAAATGACAAACAGGTAGGTACTCATATTTACATACATATATTTCTTTAGCTAAAAAGGTGGCCAAACTAAAGTACGATGATACAAATTGACGGAATGGCTCTGGCTCTATGGTGCTGTCTTCAGATGTGCTATTGTGCCGCTGGCTTCGCATATATTATGTGATTGGCACAAGTTCAAATAGAATACATACATATTCATGTGAAATATGAACCTTTCTAAACTAAAAAGTTATTTTTTTACTACTACTATGTACTACTTTTACTCTCTTCCTAAGCCATTCAAAATTGTATTCTTAAGTACCCGTAGAATGTAAATTAGATAATTTAAACCTCAACTGAACAACAGCTAAGCACTGCCTACTACTTGAAGCACTATTACAACAACAATTAAAATTCTACCATGTGACAGTGTACCTAAATAAGTATACAATTATGATATGAATTGCTCTTGAAGGTGACCATATTTTATAACATTCATAGCCCCGCAGCATTCGCTGTTATTTCTAAGTATCTATTCATTGATAATGAAATTTTTCTCTTCATACAACTACTGTCCTTTTCTATCCGCTTGAAATATTGCTTACTATAACTTGTTTTCCAACGATATTTACTAAAAGTTGAAAGAAGGACTAAGACTTGATATATTTACAAAAGTGGCTTTCCCATTTACTAAGCATAAATAATATGCCACTATTCACAGTTTAACTTAAGTCAGACGTCATATTTGTATTATCTTCATCAATTGTTCCATTCCCAAAACTAAACATTTTGCAACAATGCTCTTTATATCATCACCCGTTGAGGGGAATCACATATTACTGAGTCGCTTTCCGGACACTCCAACTTGACACAACTTGAAGTGGCAAATATCTGGAACAAAACACATATGAAAGCATATACTACCACGAATGTACAGTGGTTCTTGCACAAATATATTACTTGCTTATAAGCCATGTAAAAATGCAACAAAATATTACAAAAAGGATGGCATAGAAAAGCATATAAATGATGAGGACAAAGCTCCATATACAATATCCATGAATGAACTTTCTCTTTTCTTACCAACAAACAAGATTTGAAAACACTACTCTACTCGTTCATACATTCAAGTGTACATAAAATTGAATCTTTGTATTTTGCTCAAGGATTTTTTTGTAGCTGTCTTTTCATTTGTTTCTACTTTCACTCAACATGCTCCACTAAAATATGAATTCATGGGAGCAAAGAACGAAACGGAAGAGGAACAAAGAATAAAGAGACGGTTGAACGAGTTAGAACGGAAGTGGGGTGTCTCGCGAAGATTCAAAGAGTCTATACAATTCGTCTAAAAGATACTAAGCAATGGAGACAAAGATTCCAAAAGTAACCCCCACTTCAAACCTTTTGTTTGTTGGTTAAGAAAGCATGAATAGCTTTCTCTTGAGTATAGTTTAAGATACATATTTAGGTACACATTTCTGTGAAACCATTCCAGCCCATTATATTATGCACTTGCAGCTATGCATTTTTAAAATGTGTAAGAATATTTGATGCGAAAGCATGAATGAGAGTGCAAATAGATTGCCAGTCTTCATCGTTTTTCATTTATGTCAATATGTATTCTACAAAGAGCATTAAGCATGAAAGATTTAAAGATCTTGAAAACTTACAACCGTCCCTTGCCCTTTTGAGGTTTTGGAATATCAAGTAGCGCGATAATCCATTCGGTTGTCCAGCTTGTCTTGACTTAATTTTTGCTTTGGATGGAGACGATGGCTGACTGTAATCATCCGTAAAGGATCCCACGGGTTGAACTGACTGAGCAGAGTTCTCATCATCGGGAGAGGGGTAGTCTATGGGAGCACCACTTCCAGATATTACAGGTGTTTCCTTCTGTTCATCTTGACTCTTTTTTGTCTGCGGTTGATACAATATCTTGCTGGTGATGGGATCTATAAGTTCTACTCCAGTAGGTGCACTGCGAGGTGGGGCATGTCTTTGCTCTTTGATTAATGAGTATAAATCAACAGGAAGTTGCTGTTGTCTATGAATTCCACTGGTGTGTAATGATGAAGATGGAATTTCAACCTGTTATATGCATACGTTATATAATCTTAACTAAATACTGATAATTTTATATTCCATTAAATGACCAAAATTACAAAAAATATGCTCACGCCAAATATTGTTATCAAAATTAAAAGAAATTATTTTATAGATGACGTTTCATGAGCTTACGATAAAATAGTAACGTTTCGATTTGAATAGAAAATGAATGCATTCTACCCAAACTATCAAATAATGAGATCGACTAATTTAAAAGTTATGTTTCTTACCATTTCTCGCACTGGAATAGTAGAAAATGAGTCTAAATTGGGAGACCAATACTGGTTAGATGGACTGAGCTGGAATGCTCTATCGGCTGCTAACAGAGCTGCTTAACAAATACATAAATAATTAACAACGTGAATTACAGAAAAGAAACAACAAATAAATTTTAACTAAATAAGTAACTTTAACGTTTTAAAATCAATCAAACTATTTTTAAATATCAATTTCTTACGTGGCAGCCTGTACTGATTGTTGGGTCTATCACTTTTCAGACTCCATCCTTGTGGATTTAGCTGCCCGTGCACAACTGGAACAATATTTCGAACAAGCAGTAGAACTACTGGAACGAAGATAATCAGTTTCGATCTTTTCGGCATGATTGCTACAAACTAGAAAGCAGAGGGCTACGCTGCTATTGAAGAAATAAAATTCAAATTAAGTTTCTATCAATTTTAGGAATTTCTGAGGTGTCATCTTTTCTTCAGATAACACAACAGTAACAAAAAAATCCTTTTTTACTTGACTCTTACACGCTTTGGAAACACACACACCTGGTTTATACACTTACACCTGCACCTGTGCCACCTCAAACGTTTTGCTTGACTGGATTAATAATGTTAAACAATCCCTTTTTTATACTCCAGCCCCAGCCACAAAAATTTAAACAAATCTTGAGTTGGTGTGTTTTTTATCTTACACAAAAACAATTAAATGATGTTTTCTTATGACGTAGCCCACACTCAGTCAGTGGTATTTTTTAATTTCGGTGAAAACATTTTTTTTATCCTAATCTGCTACCTGTAGACTTGAAGCCACGCAAGAACACTGCATTATATATTATATCTTGGTAGTTACCTACTTGATGAACTTGTGGCACAAAAATTAATTAATTTCACAGCAATCCCTTTCCTTCCGTCAGCAAAAAAATTATTCTAATTCTTCCAGAGGAAGCCTTCCATGACTCATCGTAAGCTTGCAGTAAAACAATGTTCATAAATTCCAAAGACGAGTGGGTTTTTGTCGGCAGATTTTATACCTGAGTTTTATTCATTTGTGG